>WNHD01000036.1:0-68685 GCA_011057455.1 Ganaspis sp. Gsp50
GCCCGAAAAGACGCCGCCGACCACGAGGCGAGAAACAATAGTACCCGAAAACGAACGCGAGAGGCGCTGTTCGGCGCCCGGTCGATTCAAAATCAATAGCCGACGCGCCAGGGCTGGGCCAACAATTAAAAGGCGCCCTTCTTAAAATAAACATAATATATTCCCAATTTTTATCATTAAGTAACGACTACCTCGTTACAAATAATAATAGCAATAACAATAGCAATAACAATAGAAATAATAATAATAGCAATAAAAATAGCAATAACAATAACAATGATAATGACAATGACAATAACAATGACAAATGCAAAACCAAGAGCAATCAAATAACAATAACAATAGTAATAAGATTAGCTATAACTATAATAACAACAATAAAATTACAAAGAGAATAAGAATAACAAAAACAAAGACAACAGTTATAACAAATGCATAAACAGGCGCAATAGAATAAGAATGTCAATAACAATAGGAACAACAATTGCTAAGACAATAATGAAGACAATATAAGTAACAACAATAATTTTAGAACAATGAGAATGTCAATAACAAAGACATCAACAAAGACAATAACAAAGACCATAACAGAGACGATAACAAAGACAATGACAAAGCCAATAACAATTGCAACAACAATAGCTAAAACAATAATGAAGACAAAATCAATAACAATGATAGTTAGGAAACAATAACTAAGACCATAACAAAGACAATCACAAAGACAATAACAAAAACAATAATAAAGACAATAATAATAACAATAGCAATATCAATAATAATAATAATAATAATAATAATAATAGCAAAACAATAACAAAAACAATAGCAAATACATGAATAAATACACTAACAATTACAAATGCTAAAACGGGAGCATGAAATAAGAATTTCAATAACAATTGCTATAAGATAACAATAACAATAGCAACAACAATAGCTAAAACAATAATTTGTTCAATAGCAATATAATTGCAAGACAATAACAAAGACAATACCTATAACAACAACAAATACAATAACAATAACAAATGCAAAAGAGGAGCAATTAAATAACAATATCAACAACAATAGCAATAAAATAGCAATATCAATAACAGTAGAAATAAGAGTAGTAATTTCGATAACATAAGGGGAACTAATAATAAAAAATGTTATTCATGTAACAATATTTGTATTCAAACACTTTTGGTAATAAAATCAAACCTTTACATACAGAATAGAATTTTAAGTAATAATTGACAACTTGAAGGGATGGAAGTATAAATTATTCATGACGTTTCTTTACCATTATTCAAAGTAAACTTCACAAGTCAATTTAAAGACTAGAGCGTTACCACAAATCAGGACGCGGTTTCTGCAGAAACCAATATGGATTCTTTTCTACCGGGACTTTGCAGAGCAGATATTAAATATCAGCCTTCTTTTCTGCTAGCTGTTCCGGGAGATAAACATCGACACCGGAAACACTGCCACGAAATTGAATACATCTGAGAAACTTTTTTCAAAGGAAAATATAAAATAACAATTTTTCCTTTACAAGAAAAGCTACAAAGCCTATTATGTATCCAAATGAAAGTCTCTTATAAAACAACCAAGTGACAAATATCTTTGAAACCTTCAAGTTTTTTTCTAATACTATTTTTTAAATTATAAATTTTAAAATCACGTCAATTTTTATAAAGATTACATTTACCGCAATTTTTATAAAGTTTAAATTTACCTCATTTTTAAAAAATTTAAATTCATCTCAATTTTTCAAAAATTTTTACATTGTTTAAATTTCAAATTTTAATTTAAATTAAATATTTTGTATTAAAATATACTTTGAATAGTTTCTTGCTTTGTATACTTTTGGGTTTTATTTTAGTTACTAGAATTACTCTTTTTAGTTCTCAAAAAGGGATATAGGAAACCAGAACGAAAGTCGGAAATCAGCGTGAAATCGTTAAATTTTCAATAAACCACATATACAGCTTCCGTCGTGAGCATCCAGGCATGAACGATAGTGACATTTTGTAAATTTGCACAACCATTTTACTACGTATTACGACATGAACACGTGTGGTTTGTGACACATTGCAAAAAGCACTCTACGAACCCGAAATCTTTCCGTTTGTAGAAACTATGTGCTCAGTCGTTTTACATCACCAACATTCTACAAAGAAAAAGCACAACTTGAATTAAAACGCTCAAAATACTGCCTGACAGTTTTAAAATTTTCGCTAAATAATGTAAAAGGTAAAATTCACTAAAAACAAAATTTTTCGGAAACGTCTAACAATCCAAGATTAGCTGTTTTTTCAAAAAAAAATTGTAGGCTAGAAGCTTTTCCAAAAGTTTAATAACGCTGATTTTAAAAAAAATGTGGACTAGCAGCTCTCTCAAATGTTGGAAGGGATGTTTTTCTAAAAAGAAATGTAGGCTAACGGTTCTCCAAAAATTTTAATCATTCTATTTTTCAAAAATATGTATGCTAGCAACTCTGTAAGAAGATTGATAATGCTAATTTTCCAAAAAAATAGTGGGCCTAGCAGCGTTCCCAAAAGTTCGATCACCCTTTTTTTAAAAAAAAATTTGCTAGCAGTTTTCCTAAAAGTTTGATCACACTGCTTTTCCAAAGTAATTGTAGGATAGCGTCTTTTCTAGAAGTTTGATAACCTTAATTTTTCAAAAAATGTGGACTAGCAGCTCTCCCAAAAAATTGGTAACGCTGGTCTTCCAAAAAATTTGTAGGCTAGCAGATCTCTAAGCTTTATAAAGCTACTCTACAAAAAAAAATTGTAGGCTAGTAGCTCTCCCAAAAGTTTGATAACGTTGCTTTTCCAAAAAACTGTAGGCTAGCAGCTCTCCCAAAAAATTGGTAACGCTGGTCTTCCAAAAAATTTGTAGGCTAGCAGATATCTAAGCTTTATAAAGCTACTCCACAAAAAAAATTGTAGGCTAGCAGCTCTCCCAAAAGTTTGATAACGTTGTTTTTCCAAAAAACTGTAGGCTAGCAGCTCTCTCAAAAGATTGATAACGCTGCTTTTCAAAAAAATCTGGCCTTGCAGCTGTACCAAAATTTTTTTTTGAAATTCCCTACTCTTCTAAAAGTTTGTTTGCGTTTGTCTCTGAAAAATTTTTAGGCTCGCAGATGTTCCAAAAAATATTTTGGAACAGCAGCGTTTCAGCAAAACATAGGCCCACAGTTCTTTCAAAACTTTAGACGCGGGGCTTTTTTAAAAAATATAGTTTACCAAAAAAACTTTGGGCTCGCAGCTCTACCAAAAAACTTTCAAGGACTAGCAACTCTTGCAAAAAAGTGAAAAAAAAACAAACAAAAAAGTTTTGTGCTCACTGCTCTCCCAAAAAAGTTTGGTGGCTTAAAAGCATCCTCCAAAAGCTTGGGCTTACAGCTCTCTGAAAATTGTAGAAACGTTGCTTTCCTAAAAAAATTGGCAAGCTGTGTTTTCAAAAGAGTGACTGCTCTCTCAAAATTTTCGTTGCGTTTTTACAAAAAACTATTGACTTACAAGTTTCCCAAAAAATGTTTTTGGACCTGTAGCTGTTCCAAGAAATGTTTTACTATCTTACAAAATTTTTTTATGTTCGCAGTGCTTCTGAAAAAAGTTTTTTGAGTTAACAAGGGTCTTTTTTGGTTGTCCCATCAAAATTTAGGTTCACGGCTCTCTCAAAATTTTAATCGCGGTACTATTCCAAAATTTCCGTGTTGTGCGTTGCATTCTTTTGTTGTAGGATTGGTCTTAAATTTTTCCTGTGTATTCGCTGGCAACAAAACCAACGAATGAAAAGTTCATAAAATGTAAAAATAATTTTCGATACGAACGAAGCAGACTTTTTCGAGCCAGTTGAACTTTTCTGCAAGTTGAAAAAATGAGAATGGGAGATATAAATTCTGCTTATCTTCTCTACGTCGTGCATTTATTCCACTTTCTAATAAATCAATGATCGTAATCTGCGCCAAGTAAGAAGAATGATCTGCATTCGATTAGCATTCTGCAAGCACTCGATGAGAATGACGAGCACCGTGTTTTCGATTAATGTAAATAGATACAAAGCTACGTGGCAGGTGTACACATTCGTGCCTAGTCATCCCGACACGTGGGCACAAAAAATGACTCACTCGATGAAGACAGTCAAAATTCATTGTCGAATCTCATTGAAACGCAAATCTTGCAATTTCATGGTGTCGCAAAGTCGACTCGATTATTTAAATTCTTCCACCTATCTTATCACCTATCGTTCTTATTTCCCTCTCGGTCCAAATCCGCAAGATCTTTTCGATATTTCAAAATATTTCGCAAAAGCATATTTTCGAAATATTGCTTTAGTTTTTAAAATTTTAAGAGTTTAAAATTTGGATCAGGGTTTGGAATATGGCGTAAACACAATTTTATAAATGATTTTATAAACCAAATAAGATTTAGATCTAACGAAATAAAAGAAAATAAAAAAAAAACAAAAGAAAACAAACAAAACGAAAAAAAAAAAAAAAAATAGTCGGTTACAAGAAAGTTTAAAGTTAAGATTTAAATAATAAAATAATTGACTAATATGATTCATTAGAATCGAGATCTTTTCAACTCAAGACTTGGTATTCAACAAAATTAATAAATGATTGGTAAAAATTGGTTTACCAAATTTGACCGGATTAAAACAAAACTAAATAAAGATTTTAGACGCTTGTGGCGACGAAATACTTTCAAATGTATTTTTTATCTAATAATTTTATTAATTTGATTGAAAAATTAATTAATAATTTTATTAATTTAAGTTACATTTATGATAAAGTAAACAAAGAAAACAAAATATTCTTAATTATTTGATTATCTAAATCTGGCTGTTTATTTATTGTCAAGGAAACCAATCGTTACCATGACAAAGATTGGAAACTTAGTAAAATAACGTTTGAATATAGATGACTCTAGTTTGGCAAATCTTCATCAACAAGAGATTCAAATAAATTTGAATAAAACGAAATCTTCCAAAAGGCGAAATGATTTAATATCGCTCCAGGCGACTAAGTCAAGTCCGTATCAACAACAGGAATGGATCCAGGATAGGGTTGGCATCTTAAAACAATTCACAACTTCTGGGTATGGAAGATTGATGAGGTACAAATTTTTATAACGATTCTTCGAGAAAATCCAAAACCAATAGTTGTCTTCAAAGAAATTTAAATCAAAGTCCAAATGATAAAATGTCGTTAAATCAAAAGTATAGTTGTTTTTAGGTTAAAACGGTAATATTCAAATTCTTTAAATGCATTCGGAACAAAGGGTCGTTTTAATAATCGGAATAGGTCAGGAATTCAGATGGGAAGATTTTTAGGTATCAATTTTTTCGATTATGAAAATTGTGTACGTGATTCTGGTTGATTGTTTATGGACGAAAAATGCAAGACGCGTAGATTCGTATCTGAATACAGTTTAGTTGGCTAAATGGACGAAGACACTAGAGTTATGGAGCCGTAGATCAACTGGTTTTGGCCGCGTTTTGAAATGTGTAATCAGCGTCTGTGAGTTACTGCTCGTCCGATTAGAATCGGCATCCACCTCACGGTATTCGGACCGATCGTAACCGGAAACCGATAGGTGGTCTGGTTACCCAGCTTCCGTTTTTGTTCCACATCGCGTCGACCTATCTTTTACTGATGAACTAATCGCTATTCGATTTCCATTCAGATGAATTTTTTCCCTTTACGAGATACGCTACCATGATAGGACTCAAACGAAATTTGATTAACATTTGTAACCAGTATTTAATTAAATAATTATTTTGTTTTGTAACCTTTGTGGATAAATTGAGGACCTTCGAGATTTGAATGTAAATTTAATTATCTTTGTTTTTCTTGGTAAATTTAAAGTGTATTGATCATACTTCAAATGATTTCTTGATTTAAAATGATTTGATTGTAGTTGTAGTTGTATCAGGAATTGAATATATTATTTTGATTGTAAAAAGTTTTATTAACTTTCTATTCATTTGAATTTTGTTTTGAATAAATATTCACTATTTGTTAATTTTGAATTTAACTTTGTGTTTCTTTGTGACAGATGATCCCCCTTTTGACCCACCCCTCTCTCCTTTACACTACTGAGAGCCGAGTATTTCGTCTGCTATGAGATTCCTTCTTTTCACTGAGATTTTGAGTATTAGGCTGGAGAATTACGAGACAACATCTGAAGCGTTTCCATCCGTAATTTAGCTTATTTTGCCTCCCTTTTGGCAAACGACTTTTGTTTTAATTCGGTTGTTCGTTACCGATACTCCCTCCCTTTTTTGTGTTCCTTTCTTTGGATTTCGCGATATTTTTGAAAGATTAATGGATTAATATGTAGTTAATCGGCATTATTAAATCTTTTGCTATTATTGATCATTATTGAGTTTATTGAGAATTCGTGATTGGCGAAAATATGATTGGTTGAGAATGACGGGCCTTTCATCTTTTTAGTTATTTGAGTTATACATCTTAGTGTCAATTTTTGAGTATTTTTGAGTAATCCCCTTTTGTTGTTTTTCGAGTCTTAGCGAACTGGCACCCTTATCGGTTAATATATATAACCTCATAGCAGCGGAATTAAATTGTAATATTGGAATATAGGTTTTGGCAACTATAAATAAGGATAAAATTTTAGCTAGTATTTTAGTATCTTTTTCTTGAATTTGAGACTTAAAACTTTTTCTTTGGATTATGGCGTTTGATCAACTATTATGACTCAGAGGAACACTAATACTAGAGTAAGTATTGGAGTCTATGTCCGTGTCATCCTTTCTGTAGGAATATTAGTATAGTCAATATTAAAGCTTTTGTGATCCAGAAATTCTAATATTACAATATTTACTTATTTACTTAACGTTGTGACGTTTTTGAATTAAACACGTCACAATTGTAGTTCCCACACGGTGGCACCGAAAAACTGCTTTAAAATCACGTATTTCGCGTAACTGATTATTTTTATTTTGTGGTCAAGCTCGGACTCAACATTTATTTTTGTTTATCTGATTTATAGATTTATTATTTTGATAAATTGTTCATTTTCTCAAATTTGTTATTATAAATTCAATGTTCACTTTTGAGAATTAATACTACATTGTATTTAATAACAAGTTGACCTTGTTAAATCATGTATTGAATGTTCTTTGGGAAAAACAAGAGATCCGCACTTCTCAAAGAATTGTATTTAAAAATTATTTAGTTAAAAATGTTTGCGATGTGGTCAGTCGGCAAAAAAGAATTGTATTTAAAAATAATTTAGTTAAAAATGTTTGCGATGTGGTCAGTCGGCAATAAAGAACACTCGACAATCACCAGTCGGCGCCAATTCAAGTCCCAAAATACAAACTTGAAGCTGCCGACTAGAATTTACGGCTCAGAAGTGAGAGGTGGCTCCATCCAGTGAGGTAGCAGCATACTAACTGGCGCGCACGCATGCTTGCGGGTGGCGCGCACGAGAGGACTTCAGTGCGAGTTTGGTCACCGGTCCCCTCACCAGCTGGAAGGCAGCTCGAAAATTGAGAGTTCCGTGAACGACCAGAGGTGATTATTCCAAACTGTTGAAGCAATTGGAAGGTTAGTGGTTGGACTTTTCCTCGCCTTCACCAGTGATTTGTTTCCGGCGACTGAAACACCGCGAAAGCGCCAGGAATTGAAGCAGCGTGGGTCGAAAGGACGCCGCCATTTGCGACTCCGGCCGGCTGACCCGGTTCTGCTTGTTTTGTTTTTCACCGAGAAGTGCAGGATTCTCCAGCTTCGGACTAAAATTTAATAAAGTTTGGTTTGTTTTTCTAAATCGGCAAAACCGTGCAGTGTCTTTAAATTGAAGAGTTTAGTGCAGTGCTTGTCCCCTCCCCTTTTCCCCCTCTCTCTCGGCGGAACCGACGATCCTATTTTTCTACTCTCACGCTCGGCGTGGAATTAGCCGTGTTTGAGTCAGTGCCGCTTGTTCCTGTGTCGGCGCTGACAACGTCGCTTCGGCAACCATTTTTGTAGCGTTGTTTTGTTGGAGTTTCAACGATAATATTTTAAAGTACAGAAACTAGAAATATTCAGGAAGTAAGTTCTGGTAGAAAGGGAAACACGAACCTAGGTACCTGAATCAAAAGGGACTCTGTAGCACTTAGTCTCAGGATAACAGTCAATGCGTGAATAGCATAAAGCCGACTAAAGACTCAATTCTTGTTACTTATTCTTTAATAAAGTTATAATTGTTAACCCTACTTTCTATCTCACGCTTATTTCACACACCTATTGGCTTAAATTCCAACATGTTTCGCTCTCTAAATTTTAGAGAGAGACAGAAAAAGAGAGATAACGTTACAACGTGTGACAATGTGTTTGTTATTTTGTAACATAGGGCTTAATATTAAATAAATCAAATAGTGCTCGGCCCCTTTTACAATAAATTTTACTCTAAAAGAGCCGAGATGTTCAAGGAAAGAAAATCAAATCATGGTTCGAGAAGTATTAATGGGAAAAGAATAACTGTAATTGAGTCTGGATACTTTATGAAATTTTCTTTGTGAGCGAATTATAAATAACGGGATCGGATAAAGCTGATTAAGCAAGAAGGCAAAGCTGTTGATTGATGTAAACGCGATGCGTCAAATCCTCGATAGGTTAACAATCCATCTTAATGGTGCTCCATTCTGCTCGAAGCAATACGAGCACTCAGTTCCGACGCCAGTCAATGCTCCTCAACTGCATATCAATGCATCTACTAACTGATTTGCATACTCACCTTCTTCCAACATCACTTGATGTTTCACGAGGTTCGCGGATGCTATTCTTATTGCTGAAGAAAGCAGAGAAAGTAGAATAGACATTTTATAGAAATGCGGTTGGTCCAACAATGTTTTCTTTTATCTTGTTGCGGGAAGATAAAATTACTCATGATGTACGGCTGAGAAAATATTCTCGGGTCTATTATTAATGAGAAAGAACTGCTGGCATTTTTTGTGAAATTAAACAAGATGGTGTAATTAACGTGACATTAGAACTGACTTTCGGATTCGCGATTAGTGATTTGAATTTTAAATTGGTTTGCAATAGGGAGACAATTGAATTTGAGAGTAATTACTTCGCAATAATGAATATTATTTAGCAATTAGTTGCTTAATCAGCGATGATTAGCTCTTTAATTACTGTTACAGTTACTAAATAATATTTATTGTTAGTTCAATTCAAAACATTGGAATTATTAAATAATATTCATTCCTGGCTTAAATGGAACTATTTTAATTTTTAAATAATATCTTAAATGATAAATTAAAAACGGCCGGAGACTGGAAGCTGATTATCTAACTTTTCACATTCGACTTCCCATTTCCCACTTTCTACTTCTCATTTCCCACATCCCACTTTCCTTTAACAATTTCTCACATTTCACTTCCCACATCTCAGTTCTCACTTCCCACATGTCCCTTTCCTTTTGCACATGCTACATCCTAGTTTCCACTTCCCGCATCGCATACTCCACATCTCATTTTTTACATCCTATTTCCCACTTTTCACTACCCACCCTCCACATCTCTTTTCCTACATCCCTTATCCCACTTTCCACTTCCCTTATCCCACTTTCCACTTCTCTTATACCAATTTTCACTTCCCAATTATTAATGGGAACTTGGAAGTGAAATGTGAGTTGTAGGAAATGCTGACTGGAAATGGAAAGTGGGAGATTACCAGTAGAAAATGCAAATTAGTAGTAAAAAGTAAAAAATCAGTAGTAGAGAATGGGAAACTTGAAGGTGAGAAATCTAATAGTCGAAAATAGTATTGGAAATTAGTAGTAAAAATGGAGCATTACTAATGTAAAGTCGGAAATTAATAGTAGATAGTAGTAAATTAAAAGTGAAAAACGAGAACTCAGTAGTAAAACGTGTAGAATTAGTGGAAAATGGAAAATTAGTAGAATAAGGAGGTAAAGAATTAGTAGTGGAAAATGGAAATTAATAGAATAAGGAGGTAAAGAATTAGTAGTGGAAAATGGAAAATCAGTCATGAAAATTGGTAACTTAGTAGTTAAAGTGGGAAAGTAGTAGACGGAAAATTAGTAGATCTTTGTAGAAAATTGGTAGGAAAAGTAGGAAATTAGCAGAGAATTGTGGGAAATTGGTAGGAAAAGTGGGAAAATAGTAGTGATTTGTGGGAAATTGGTTGGAAAAGTGGGAAATATAGCAGTGAATTGTGGTAAATTGGTAGGAAAAATGGGTAATTAGTAGTGAATTGTGGGAAATTGGTAGTAGAAAGTTTGAAATCAATAGTGATTTATAGTAATTAGTTGTGAATTGTGGGAAATTAGTAGTGAAGTTTGGAAAATTAGCAGTGGAAATTGAGATTTGGAAAACGGTTACGTGGGAAAGTAGTAGTCGGGAAATTAGTAGTGATTTATGGAAAATGGGTAAAAGAAGTAGGAAATCCACAGTGGATTGTAGAAAATTGGTAGGAAAAGTGGGACAATAATAATGATGTGTTGCAAATTGATAGGAAAAGTGGGAAAATGGAAGTGGATTGTGAAAAATTGGTAGGAAAAGTTGTAAATTAGGAGTGATGTGTGAGAAACTGTTAGGAGAAGTGGGAAAGTAGCAGTTAATTGTCGGAAATTGGTTGGAAAAGTGGGAAAATAGCAGTAAATTGTGGGAACTTGGTTGGAAAAGTGGGAATTTAGTAGTGAATTGTGGGAAATTGGCAGTAGAAAGTTTTAAACCAATAGTGATTTATGGTAATTAGTAGTTAATTGTTGGAAATTAGTAGTGAAGTTTGGGAAATTAGTAGTGGAAATTGAGATTTAGAAAACGGTTACGTGGGAAAGTAGTAGTCGGGAAATTAGTAGTGATTTGTGGAAAATTGGTAGAAATAGTAGGAGATTAGCAGTCGATTGTAGGAAATTCGTAGAAATAGTGGGAAAATGGCAGTGAATTGTGGGAAATTGGCGGGAAAAGTGGTAAAATAGTAATGATGTGTTGTAAATTGATAGGAAATATGAGGAAAATGGAAGTGGATTGTGAGAAATTGGTAGGAAAAGTGGTAAATTAGGAGTGATGTGGGAGAAATTGGTTGGAAAAGTGGGAAAATAGCAGTAAATTGTGGGAACTTGGTTGGAAAAGTGGGAATTTAGTAGTGAATTGTGGGATATTGGTAGTAGAAACTTTGAAACCAATAGTGATTTATGGTAATTAGTAGTTAATTGTGGGAAATTAGTGATGAAGTTTGGGAAATTTGCAGTGGAAATAGAGATTTGGAAAACGGTTACGTGGAAAAATAGTAGTCGGGAAATTAGTAGTGATTTGTGGAAAATGGGTAGAAAAAGTAGAAAATTAGCAGTGGATTGTAGGAAATTCGTAGAAATAGTGGGAAAATGGCAGTGAAGTTTGGGAAATTGGCAGGAAAAGTGGTAAAATAGTAATTATGTGTGAAAAATTAGTAGTAAATTGTGGGAAATTGGTAGTAGAATGTTTGAAATCGACAGTGATTTTTGGTTTTTAGTAGTGAATTGTGGGAAATTAATAGTGAAGTTTGGTAAATTAGCAGTGGAAATTGAGATGTGGAAAACGGTTACGTTAGTAGTCGGCAAATTAGTAGTGATTTGTGGATAATTGGTAGGAATAGTAGGAAATTAGCAATGAATTGTAGGAGATTGGTAGGAAAATGTTTGAAACTAATAGTAAATTATGGAAATTAGTAGTGAATTGTGGGAAATTGGTAGCGAATTTTGGGAAATTATCAGTGGAAATTAAGATGTGGAAAACGTTTCGTAATGATGGGAAAGTGGGCCGTTAGAAGTATAAAACAATTCCTACAAAGTACTTGTAATCTACCCCAAAATTTTTATTCCAAATTCCCCTTTTTTAAAAAACCTCTTTGAAAAACCTATTTCCAAAAATACCTCCACCCTCTGATTGTCAAAATAAGAGTAAGAAGCGAATTTCAAGATTCTAATAATTCCTTTACCCTGTTTAATCCAATACTTCCGAGTTGTCGGTTGGCGTAAAATTCCCCTCGTAAGCTACTTTTGATATAAAATACACACCACGAATGTAGAGAAAGATTTAATTTTGTACATCGTGTTCTACTATTCACGTATTCTCGACACGAACTTGTTTAATGGAAGAGAAAGACCCTTAATAAAAGCAGATGTCGGTAACATGTAACATGAATTGAAAGTTGGCGATAGTTGCATACACCTTATGTGAAATGTAGATCCACGAAAGTATGTTGATGTTGTAGGCTAGGCTTTTATCGGACGAGACTCGGTGTCTGCTGTGCACGCGCGCAAGTCCATTACAGTTGACATCGGTTCAACTAACACGTTAAACCTACTTACTGGTTCGTCTCGTTATCCTGCGTTCAAACAGGAACCCACGTTACATTTACGAACATTCTCTCTGCACAAATACTTGTTAATTAAAAGTACCTTCGTTACAGAACTCATGTGCCCAGGTCGAGCCAAAGATGCTTTTTTATCCATGGAGATAGTAATTCATCTCCCACGAAATTTTGCCCTAGAATTCAAACGTCGCAATTCAATTACTCTTATTTCACGGCCGCCGCTCGCGCACCGTTAGCTTGATACATACGCCGAGTTACAGTCCAACACGATTACAGTCGCCGATAAAAGGAAATTGGATAAATCAGCAGACACGGCAGAAAATTAAATTTATCAGTTTTTTCAGCGGTAAACTAGTTTTGTAAAACTATTTCTTAGTCATCAATTGAGCTATTAGTTGAAATGGGGATAATGATGCAATTAAATGTTATAATATGTCTGAGCTACGTGTAATGAATTTTCATCTTCTATTAAATACGATTTTTATTCAGTTAGCCATTATTTCCTTATCGAGAAAACATTTTTTTTGTTTGGCTAAAAGTTTTTCAATTGCTGCAGTATTTTTGCGTTTCACGACCTCAGGAATCCAATTATAACAGTTTAGAAAACTTTTCTGTGTACTCGCATTACGTTTAAGGGAATATTTTTAAATCTTTTATGACCAATTGCTGCCGAATTATCCACTTTTTAAAACTCGCAAATTTTAAAACGTTTTTTTTGAACGTTTGATTGAAAATCTTTTCACAACTTTAAAATTTAGAAAAGCAATAATTGGCATATTTTTTAGTTACAGGATGTGCTATAGTTGCAAACTGATTTACAAAATACAATTACAATTACAATTCCAATTCCAATTACAATTACAATTCCAATTCCTATTCCTATTCCAATTCCAATTACATTTCCAATTACAATTCAAATTTCAATTACAATTCCAATTCCAATTCTAATACAATTACAATTACAATTCCAATTACAATTATAATTGCAATTAAAATTCCAATTCCAATTACAATTCAATTTCCAATTCCAATTACATGTCCAATTCCAATACCAATTACTTTTCCAATTCCAATTCCAATTTCAATTCCAATTCCAATAACATTTCCATTTCCAATTACAATTCCTATTCCAATTCCAATTACAATTCCAATTTTAATTCCAATTACAATTCCTATTCCAATTACAATTTCAATTCCAATTCCTATTCCAACTCCAATTACATTTCCAATTACAATTCCTATTCCAATTACAATTTCAATTCCAATTCCTATTCCTATTCCAATTCCAATTACATTTCCAATTCCAATTACATTTCCAATTACAATTACATTTCCAATTCCATTTCCAATTCCATTTCCAATTCCATTTCCAATTCCATTTCCAATTCCATTTCCAATTACAATTACAATTACAATTCCATTTGCAATTACAATTCCAATTCCATTTGCAATTACAATTCCAATTACAATTCCAATTACAATTCCAATTCCAATTACAATTACAATTACAATTCCATTTTCAATTACAATTCCAATTACAATTCTAATTACAATTACAATTCCAATTACAACAAAATTAGTAGAAAAAAACTTTATCCAAGATTTTGTTTTGAATTGAAACACTTTCTATCAAATTGAGAAATAAATTGTATAAAATTCGCACGCAAAATATTAATTCATTTGCAGGCGTTAAAGAGCGTGTATGCATATTAGTCGAGAATAATGTACTGATGGCTTTCAATTATTCTGCAAAATTATTGATTAAATATTTTTTAAAAAATCAATCTAGTGATTGAAAACGTATAGTGCTTTGGAAAGCTTCAAAGTTTGGCTCAACATTCATAGTAAAATTAAATTTCGCTCCTGCTTGCATTTTCATTAACATAAAATTTCCCATAAATGTAATTAGTTTTGCAATGGGTTACACATACTTATCGATCGAAATTACAACGAATACATAATTTACTGATAATTCACTGTCGCTTCAATTTCTCTTTTATAATAGTTGCTAACAAGATTAATCCATACATTGTTATAAAACACAAGCCACAAATTTTATTTTGCTTTTTTTTAATACCTGATGATACTTATTTAATGAAATAGTTCCTGCTGTTAGAATATCGTAATTTGTAATGTAATTTATTTTTTTTCAATTCATTTAATAACTTTTATTTCGTTAGAGTCCATACAGATGCCAAAAACATAGACAAAAACATAAACGCAAGAAAATGTTTTAAGCTTTTTTCTCTTTTCGTTTAAAATTTTTTTCTTTTTGTCAGGTGCAAGTCCATATAATTGCCATAAATTATGAAAATCTTGAAATTCGATCTTGTAATGCGTCAACAGCGATTGGAAGATATGTCATTCTTAAATAAAATGGTCTTGTTTCTCAAGAGCGATTCGATACAGAGTTACAATCTTGTACAATAGGCACTGTAATTATCACGCCGAGTAAAGAATGACACAGACTGTAGTTGTCTAGAGACTCAAGCGTTGACGCCACTTACAAGCAGAGTGATATTCACGATAGCGTCTCGTCACGCAACCACAATTTTTTAACAACCTCCTCGCGGGAAACATTGTCACGCCTCCAAGCCAACAAAAGAACCAGCAGGAAACTCACTCGCAATTTGAGACAATTTTTCAACTGAATTTAATGCCCAGCTCATTTAAAATCTTTAATTATAACCAAAAAGTAAGATTTATCTATTTCTGTCTTCAGAGAATAATCTTTAAGACCTTCAAGTGCTTTAAAAATCTCCGAGGATTCACAGAAGGCTTTTGTGGGGGCTATTTAAACAATTAAATCGTTGAGCAATGTTTACAACCGTATTTACACACCTTCTTGAAAAGTCAGTTCTGAAAAGAACACAAATTACGTGTGCTTTTTCAATCTTTTTTACTGACGCATTACATTTAGTCTGTGTGTGTGTGTGTGTGTGCAAATTAGACAAATATTTGCTCATTTTCCTGAAATACGGACACTAAATACCTTTTTATTTGTTTTCTGTTTCAGGTAAGTGAACACGAGATGAAGAATCAGAAATCTATTGGAAAAGTTCTGCTACTTGAGGCGTTGCACAGATTGGTATTTGATTTTTATCCTTTAAAAGTGTAGTTAATCATTATCCTCAAAGAAGTCACCAATGAGTGAAGAAACCACTTAGGAGACTTTAATAATAGCCTGCATACCGGATTACGTGGGGCTTTTGTTCATTAGTGTGCCATTTTGGTTTAATTGAGACCTTTGACTCGCTGGCACTCTCACGCGCCCGTAATGGATAGGTCCGCTTATAAAGTTCACTTGCGAGAAAGTTGAGAGGGAACGACGGTGTCTGATAGACTTGCAGTGGAGCGAAAAATCGGAGAAAGTAGATTTTCTAGGAAGAGAAGTCGAAAATGTTGATGCATCCAGGCCTTTCCAATTGAAAGAACACTAAGATTAGCTTCAGAATATATGTTACATTCTTATTTACCCGGTGCATTTAAGTCTCGTGTTGTAAAAGATAATTTTAGTCGTGAAAATCATTTGTGTGAAAAAATAAAAAGGAAATTCTAAGCGTTGCGATGTCGGGAATGCGTATTTTGTGGGCGTGAACATACGATTTTGCAACGCCTATTATGGGCGTCAATATGCAGTGATTGAAACTTTAGTGGGCGTTGCTGTACCAAAAAACGCCTTTTATAGGCGTACTCATACGAAAATGTATCTTCTGTAGGCGTGGCTACACACAAAAACGCCCATATGAGGCGTAGCTAAACAAGGATACGCCCACAGAAGGCGTAACTGTGCAAGAACACGCCTACTGGAGGCCTAACTGTACAAGAACACGCCTACTGGAGGCGTAACTATGCAAGGACACGCCCACAGAAGGCGTAACTATGCAAAGACACGCTCACAAAAGGCGGAACCGTAAAAGACGCTCCTACAGAAGTTGTATCTATATAAAAACACGCCCACTGTAGTCTCATCAACGCAAAGTCACTCCCACTGAAGTCATAACCAACCAAAGACACGCCTTCTATTAGCTATGCCTCATACAGATAATAATAATCATGTCTACTAAATAAGTAGATAGCTACACAAAAGTACGCCCATTGAAGGTGTATTCTTGCAAAGACACGCCCACTGTTAGAGTATTTTTGCAAAGTCACGCCTCCTGTAGTTGGAGCTACCCTAGAGTATGCGCAAAAAAGCGTAGCAATGCAAAGTCACGCCCACTGAAGGCGTAACCGTGCAAGACACGCCCATGAAAGGCGGAACCTTGTAAATTCACGCCTACAGAAGGTGTAACCATGCAAATTCACGCCTACAGAAGGTGTAACCATGCAAGACACGCCCATGAAAGGCGGAACCTTGTAAATTCACGCCTACAGAAGGTGTAACGATGCAAAAGTTCCACCCACAGGAGGCGTAACCGTGCAAAGACACGCCCAAAACAGGCGTTGCCATACATAGACACGCCTACTGAAAAGTACATCTGTGTTCTGTGGGCGTAAAGCCTTCTATAGGCGTAACTAAGCACGAGCGAAAATTATAACCACTGTGTCTTTAATTTTCGTGGTTTTTTTTGTTGGAATGAGACATAAGATACATTATAATTAACATTATTTATACACAACAATGTAACAATCCAAATAATATTTAAATTTAACAGAAACAGCTTACATTTTTTACAGTTCTATAGTGAAATACAAAAGATTTTCTAAAACTATGGAAATTGTATGAAGATGTAGATCTTGAGGAGGTAAAACAGTTGATAAGAAGCAAAGAAAGCAGAAGCACGGAACGCTGAAAAAATATATAGTAATGCATAAAATATATCAGGTTAGAGTATACAATACGTAAGATGAAAGGCACAAGGCTGAATATGTTATTCAAAATGTACATGATATAAGGCGTAAAGGAGAAAATATGACACAAAGCGTAAGACTTATGACAACATAAAATACTGTAAAGATAGAAAGTTGAAAGTATAATCATTTTATCTAAACGAAATCTGTTGTTGAATTTTACGTAAGATTACATTTTGCGTACAATACATTTTACGTAGATTACATTTTACGTAAATTACATTTCTATAAACGTGATTTAAAACGTTAGGAATTTTTTTTAGTAAGAAAGATGAAACGTGTACTTTATACACAAGTCATTAAAATCATGCGCCGTATCGTATTCGACATATTTACGACTACATGAAAGATTTCTCGATTTTCGTGCTTTTACTTTTCATCCAACTGAGACATCACTTTTTAAGAAGTAAGACACTCTCGACACCCATTTATTGTATTCTAATGAATCAATGTTAAACATACTTTCAGCACTGCAATATCTGACGTTCCATTTGAGAAACCCTCAGGCATTCGATTCGGAATCCTTTTGAACTTCTTGCTTGTTATATTGCACGCGCTATCGGAAATGTATAACAGAGGAAGAAAAATGATGCACAATAAAGAGAAAATAACTATATCCAGAGACGCTGGAATGCAAAATAGAACTTTACAAAACTAAGAACGAGATTTAAAGAAATGTTGCTATGCAATATCTCAAGATTGTTTCGACATTATTTGAAATATCCGTATCCATAAACTTCGGGTAGAAAATTGCTCCTGAGCCTTCTAAAGCCTTATCATCGTAACTTCTTTTTATCGCAAAGAATATTACAGTTATTCAAATTCATCCTTAAGGGGGCAACCTGGGTTGTAAGACTAAAAGCAAGGCTTTAGGAATTTTTCCCCAACCATTACATTTTTTAAAAAAACATTAGTTATTTGATAGGACACAGTTTGAGCTTTAATTTAAGAAAAGGCTTGTGGGCGTGAACACACAATTTTGAAACGCCTTTTATGGACGTCAATGTACAGTAAACGCGACTTTAGTGAGCGTTGCTGTACTAAGAAACGAATTTCATAGGCGTATACATACAAGAACATGTTTCCTGTAGGCGTAGCTATTTAAAAATACGCCCTTAGTAGGCGTAGATATGTAAAGACACGCCCACTGAAGGGGTAGCTATGCAACGGCACGTATACTAAAGGCGTAACCGTGAAATGACGCTCCTACAGAAGGCTTATCGATAGAAGAAACACCCATTGTGGGCGTAACTACAAAAGGGCACGCCCACTAAAGGCGTAGCTATGCTAAGATTCTCTTTACTGAAGACGTACCAATGCAAAGACACGCCCACTGAAGGCGTAGCTATGTAAATTCGCTCCCACTGAAGGCGTAGCTGTGCAGAGACACGCTCACTGAAGGTGTGGCTATGTAAATTTACTCCCATTGAAGGCATAGCCATGCAGAGACACGCCCACTGAAGGCGTATCTATGCAAAGGCAAGCCCTCTAAAGGCACAGTTGTGCAAGGACACGCCCATTGAAGGCGTGGCTATGCAAATTCACTCCCATTGAAGGCGTAACTATGCAGAGACATGCCTACTGAAGGCGTAGCTATGCAAGGACACGCCCACTAAAAGCATGGCCAAGCTTTCCACAAAAAAATTTCTGAAACCATATACTATAAAAAAAGGCATTACAAAAAATCGATTTTTTTATTTTTACAACTAGGGTTACCCTCTTAATATCTTTTACCATGGCTTCCACAAAATTTACATTTACATAGAGGATGAATCGTATTCTTGAAGGTCTCCTACCAGGCTGAAAAACATATTTGGGTCGATCGCTGCTGCTCCGGAACGAATCTACTTTAATTACGAGGCTCTTGAGGAACGTAATCACGGGTTGACTTGTCTGCGCGTGACGATAATTAGGCAATACCACTCGGCTTGGCAAATGTCGAAGGAAATGAGCCGCAGCATTGTTGGGTTGCCAAGCCTTTTCGGCTTGACTTCTCTGTTGGATTCTTTCGGCACCAAGAGGCACATTAGCTAACTGCCATTTGCTTCTCGCGAATCGCGTGCTGCAAATAGTTGCACTGCAGAATGCTAGTATATTCGCCCTACCGGATGACCGTTGCCTGAAACTAATTAAAACTAATGATCCGCCACGGGTCGTTATAGCGGAATGGATATTCCGATGCTACATTGCTACAGGTATAATAATTAATATGCGAGAAAATTCCACCGACGAGTATAAATCTTTCTTAAAATAAAATCTGACAGCAGCTAATAATATCTACATTTCCTTGTAAAAGCAAATTCCGTATTCATGTCTGTACCACGACCACCAACTTTATTGATTCAAGAATGTATTTTCTTATTGGGAATCTGCAATCGTATAAACTTGCTAACAAACGGATTTTTTTGTTTCGGCTTCCTCAATATCGACTTTCTCATATTTCACGTCCTATTTTTCACTTCCTATTGTCTACTTCTGATTCCCCACATCTCACTTTCCACTTTCCACCTCCTACATCTCATTTCTCCCTCCTTCACATCCCACTTTCCAAATCCCACTTTCCACTTCCTACTGTCCAAATCCCATTTCCCACATCCCACTTTCCACATCGCATATATCACTTTTAACACCACACATTCAATTTTCACATCCCACTTCCCACTTTGCATATTTCACATCCCAACTTCCTCCTTTATATCACACTTTCCACTCCCCACAACCCATATTTCATTTCTCACATTCCACTTCTCACATTCCACTTTCCAAATCCCACTTTCCACTTCCTACTGTCCACTTCCCATTTTCCATTTCCCACGTCTCACTTTCCACTTTCTAAATCCCACTTTCCACTTCCTACTGTCAACTTCCCACTTCCCATTTTCCATTTCCCACGTCTCACTTTCCACTTTCCTAATCCCACTTTCCACTTCCTACTGTACACTTCCCACTTCCCACTTAGTGCCTTCCACATCTCACTTTTTACTACCCACATTTCACTGTTCACATCATACATGCTACATCCTACTTCCTACATCCCACTTCCCACCTACCACTTACCACATCTCATTTTCTGGAGGGAAGTGGCAACGGGAAAATGGGAAATATGAAATCGGAAATAGAAAGTGCAAAATGAAAAATGGGAAGTGGTAAATAGGAAATTGGAAAAGTGGGATGTGGGAATTGAAATTTGGGATGTGAGAAGTGGACCGTGGGGAGTGAAAAATGGAATGTGGGAAGGGGAAAATGGGAAGTGGAAAGTGGTATGTGGCAATTGGGAAGTGGTAAATGGGAAAAGTGGGATGTGGAAATTGAAATGTGGGATGTGAAAAGCAAGATTTGCGAAGTGGGTGAGGGATGTGGGATATGCGATGTGGGAAGTGGTAAATGGGAAAAGTGGGATGTGGAAATTGAAATGTAAGATGTGAAAAGCAAGATTTGCGATGTAGGAAATGGGAAATGGGAAGAGGGCAGTAGGAAGTGGAAAGTAAGATGTGGAATGTCAGAAGTGGGATGCAGCAAGTGGTAAGTGGGATGTGGGAAGTTGTAAAACGAATCAAGTTTTGCTCTGCTATTAACACCGTAATTCTTGTGTTAAGTCAACCAGAAATTTTCTCAAACTAGTAGCTCATCCTAGAAATATTTCTAAGCCAATCAGAATTTAGTACCACATTCCATTAAACAATTTAATAAAAAGGAAACCTCCAGGACGTTAACTCGTGCATTAAAAGTTCATCAACGGTTTCTGAAAATGCCCTAAAGGTGCAAGTGTGCTAAAAAAAATATTATACGTACAAGTTTGTCTTAAACACACCACACTGTTCTCTTTTACATCTCCAAAGTACACTAACTCCAAAGTTTAAACTTTATCGATGAAATATCAAAATACAACTCCTAAATTGTTAGCAAAGAAAGGGAAAACGACGTCGTGAAGTTTTAACGTTTGTTCTAACGTCAACGTTTCTAGCGTTTCCTTTACGATTACGGATATTGCGAAGAGAATTCATAATGTAAGAATGTTACCAAAGCATCGTCCTCTTCTTTTTTATATCCCAGACAGGTGGCATTTCTCCGAGGAAAGATGATTCCAAGTAAAATTGAAATGCACTTGGTTCGTGATTCCGTATTCCGTGACAGTATCCGTCAGCGGAATCCGTAATTAGATCGAGTTTTACCATCCCTATTGAGCTGTAATAGAACACGAGAACGGGATTGCGACAATTATTCTCACTGTACGCATGCTAATCACATGTATGTAAATACAGAGAATACATTATGCCCTTTTGGAAATGTTCAGCTCGGATCATTCGCGGCAGAGTGAGTTGTCGATGACCGACGAGCTAGCAATAATTCCGCGATCACGTGCGCGCTTCATTGCCAACGAGCCAATGCCGCCCTCGAACATGCAAATATAGGCTCCGTTAATCGACCACAGCCAAGTTGGGGACGTAACTGCAGTTCCATGTGTGTACAACCCGACAACCTAGTCTGTATGTCACATGATTCCAATTAGTATAGTTATTTACGTTCCGTCTTTGCTTCACTCTTTCCTTTGCCTCACGCCTAATTAGCTTTTATTTTTATCCTTTCAGGCAAATTTATTAAGAAAATACACTTTGGCCTTTTACACTAAGGCTTGGCCAATATTGTACACACTTTAAATGATTTCATCTTGATTTGTACTCATTACTGAATGTGGATTTTTCTGCTATAACATCTCTGACCTATCGTAGGGATTGAAACATGAGATGTAATATCTTTTAAACTTCCGCGTTGGTAATGACGGAAATGCTTTACGAATTATTTTAGAACTTGCAAAATGAATGGTTCGTCTGAAAATGTTTTATTTGGCATTTTTTATACATTACGTCTTCGGTAGGGGTAGCTATACAAGTAAACGTCTCCTGTAGGCGTTGTCACACGAAAAGATACCTTTTGTTGACGTAGCCATGCAAGGACTCGCCTTTTGTAGGCGTAGCCAATGAAGCACACGCCTTCAGTAGGCGTTGTTATACGAAACGACGACTTTTGTGGGCGTAACCAATTAAGAACACGCCTTTAGTAGGCGTTGTTAAAAGAATCGGACCCTTTAGTAGGCGTAGCCGTGAAAGGACACACCTTTTGTAGGCGTTGTTATACGAAACGACGACTTTTGTGGGCGTAGCCAATTAAGCACACGCCTTTAGTAGGCGTTTTTAAAAGAATCGGCCCCTTTAGAAGGTGTAGACATTTCTGGACACGCCTTTAGTAGGCGTAGCCGTGAAAGGACACGCCTTTTGTAGGCGTAGCCGTGAAAAGACACACCTTTTGTAGGCGTAGCCGTGAAAGGACACACCTTTTGTAGGCGTAGCCGTGAAAGGACACACCCTTTGTAGGCGTAGCCAAAGAAGCACACGCCTTCAGTAGTCGTTGTTATACGAAACGACGACTTTTAAGGGCGTAGCCAATTAAGCACACGCCTTTAGTAGGCATTGTTAAACGAATCGGCCCCCTTGGTAGGCGTAGCCGTGAAGGACACGCCTTTTGTAGGCGTAGCCAATGAAGCACACGCCTTCAGTAGGCGTTGCCGTACAAGAACACGCCCTTCGTAGGCTTAGCCATACAAGAGCACGCTCTTGGTAGGCGTGGTCACATGAAAGCTCACTTTTTGAGTACCTTACCAAACATGTTTAATCCAACTGCTCCCAAAATTTGACGGAATTACCTGTGGTTATTTTAGAATCAGTTTTAGATTCAATTGTCTTCTAATCCAATATTTTATCTAAAATTGTTTCTTCTTACTTTTTTGATGGTTTTTCTGAGTAGGATTCTCTCTAGAGAAATTTTAATTTCTTAGTGGAAAATAAAAATCCAAGTTTCGATAAAAGTACTTGATTTTAATTAAAAGAGCTCTTCGTTAGGTATCCTTTCAAAGTCGTAAGACGTTGCTCTACGTATTTAGGTATTCAGGCTTCATCTGAAATTCAAAAGAAACTCTGCCTTCGGCGTGAATTCTTAAAGGGACAATAGAATCGGATCAATAAAATTGCGGTATTGACGACCGCAAACAAAAGATTATTTCAAACTATTTCGTCACTTTTCTCTCAAGGGAGTGCATTTAACGGACAGAAGCATACATTGAAAGAGGCGAATTTACTTGAACAAAGTGAAATATTGAAAGTTCAATCAGAACAGTATTCATGAATTTTTGGAATTCCAGATCAATAGTGCACCCATTCTAAATCATGTTTTCTTGATTGGTATTCATGACAGAAGCTTGTTTTTTAATTAAAACAATTCGGCCTGACATAACCTTTGAAAGATGAAACGTAATATCTTTGGGGCTTCCGGGTGCTCAATGCCGGAAGAGCTATGCGAATCACGATTTCCGCGGTCGACCGCATCTTTACGTCCCATCTGAACAATTAAATTACACAAACCATAAATGCCGGGATATAAATCAGCTGTGCGAGTAGTAACTTTTAACAGAGGTTCTTTGAAAGTTGTAAATATAACGGCTGGTTCGTAAGTAGATTCTCTTATAGTTGCTGATTAACAATCAGTGCTGAAAAGCACAGTCTGCAGGTTTCTGGCGCGTACCATCGATTGCGCATGCGCAATTACACGTAGGTGAAAATCTGCCTTCGGATGATGACTTTACGAGCCCTCTTAGGCAGTAAATCAACCCTCTAAAGCGACAGGTGTAGCGATACGACAACCGGAATTTCGCGCGCTGTTGACTGTCCAGATTGTAATTAAGATTCGAGGATTATGCTGAAATTCATGTTCTTAACTTGGGACGTAAAAATTTAATTATAAAGCTGTGATCCAAATCAGATTACAATCCTTGCGCTGGGATTTAACCCTGCCAGACGCAGTAGGAACTCGGATTCCCTGAAACCCGTTTAAAAATTCATAATTTTGTAAATTGAGATGTCTTAACAACTTTGCGAGAAAGTTACGGCAGTCTTAAAAAGAGCGGCTGAATAATTATCTCACTTGTACTTTCTGGAAAGTGTTTTAAACTTCTCTTTTTTACTCAGTCGTTTGTGGTTACATGCACAAAAAACATTTGTATGATAAGGGACACAGAAGGCGTGTCCTTGTATGATAACGCCTACAGAAAGCGAATCCCTGAATTGTTACTCCCACAAAGGACAAAAAGTCCTTTTACTGTCATTTTAGGATTGCTACAGTATATTTTTACGCATACAAGAGCCACATTCTTCAGTGGAAGTACTTTCCTAAGACCATGCCTTCAGTGGGTGTTTCTTTTCATAACCACGCCTTCAATAGGCGTTTCTTGCATTGTTCTGCCTTCAGTGGGCGTTTTTAGTATCGCCGGGCCTTTAGTGGGCGCTACTTTGCAAGCCTACGCCTTCAGGAGCGTCCTTTTGTATGGATTCGTCTCTAGGGGCGTGTTCTTACGTAGCTCCGCCTTTAGTGGGTGCTACTTTGCATGACTACACCTTCAGAGTCGTGATCATCGTGGCTCCGCCTTCAGTGGGCGTTTATTGTATCGCTCCGCCTTTAGTAGGTACTTACTTTTACCTTTAATTTGCAAGGCTACGCCTTCAGGGGCGTGATACTCGTAGCTCCGCCTTCAGTGGGCGTTTATTGTATCGATCCGCCTTTAGTGGCCGTTTATTGTATCGCTCCGCCTTTAGCGGGCGCTACTTTTCAAGGCTACTTCTTCAGGGGCGTGTCTTTGAGTGCCTCCACCTTTAGTGGGTGCTATTTTGCAAGATTACAACTTCAGGGGCGTGATTCTCGTGGCCCCTCCTTCATTGGGCGTTTATTGTATCACTCCGCCTTTAGTGGATGCTACTTTTCAAGGCTACGCCTTCAGGGGTGTGTCTTCCAATGGCTCCGCCTTTAGTGGGTGCTACTTTGTAAGATTACAACTTCAGAGGCGCAATTCTCGTGGCCCCTCCTTCATTGAGCGTTTATTGTATCGCTCCGCCTTTAGTGGGCGCTACTTTTTAAGGCTACGCCTTCAGGGGCGTGTCTTTGAGTGCCTCCACCTTTAGTGGGTGCTATTTTGCAAGATTACAACTTCAGGGGCGTAATTCTTGTGGCCCCTGCTTCAGTGGGCGTTTATTGTATCGCCCCGCCTTTAGTGGGCGCTACTTTGCAAGTCTACGCCTTCAGGGGCGTGTCTTTAAATGACCCCACCTTTAGTTGACAAAACTTTGCATGGCTACACCTCCAGGAGCGTGTTTTTGCGTAGCCACGCCTTCAATGGGCGTGTCTTGATCAAGTTACGCCCTCAAAAGACGTGTCTTAATACAGTTCCACCACCAAAAAGCGTTTTCTAGCAGTTTCAGAAGGTAATTTTAATTATAAATGTATTATAAATAAAGACTAAAAATCAAAATGAACTTAAATTAAACAATACTACGCAATAGTATATTTAGCCAACCAATTTTCTCATCGATACCAATTTTCTCATCGAGTTTTTTAGCACAAAAATAAAATCAGACAAACAATAAATTTAATTTTTTGCAATGATTATCTCTTTACTAGAGGAAGTAACCTTGCTTTTTGTGAAAAAAATCCGGGACTCAATTAACGTTGCAGAGAGTGCATTTAACGAAAGAAAAACTGACGAGCAGATGATTAAGCGTGCATTTTCTTCAAGGTTTAACCTCTCCTTAAAACGATTGGAGCTGATGTTCTTGTAAATGCCGAGATAAAAAAGAGACTGGAAACGGGGGTAATTAATTGATGCCGTAGCGGGAGCAGAAACCGGTGCAACGAATTTCTACTTTTTGCATTGGTGGCGAAGAAAGGTCGAGCGTCGGGTTCACTTACTCCCCGGGAGGCGAAGTGCACCATGGAAGGTGGTGTCCATTACTGTTTACAAAGTTTATTTGCCCCCGTCCAAGCTACATTTTTCATAAAATAACGCCTGTCACGACACGACTCTGCACCGCTTGTCGGACAATGGGTGTCGCCTTCCATTATTACTACGCCTTTTCCTCTATTTCTCCTCTTACTTATAAAGGTGCAAAACAAGACAGGACTTGTTTTTGCACACAAAGTAATAACAGGTCGAATTTTTTTTTCTTATTCATCTAGCTGAAATGTTGTTTCTGAAAAATGTATTACAAATTCCTTCTTGGAAAGCAAGTCACGTTTTTTTAAAAAGTTGATACCAGGTTATGTGAATCAATGAAATGTATCAGATTTAATCTAATTAAATTTTATTTCCCTTTAATTAATTTCCAGTCCTTTAGAGATTCAATTCGACATTTTAATTAAATTGTTTTGAGACCAATATAAGTGTACGCTTTAAAATCTGATAACAAATATTTTCGGCATTTAAAGAAGTATTGCATTTAAATAATTGCTTTAAAATAATTGCTTTTAAATAATTGCTTTTAAAAAATTGCATTTAAAAAATGATTGCCTTTAAATAATGATTGCAATTAAATAATGATTGCATTTAAATAATGGTTAATTGGTGTTAAAAGTTAATTGCCTGGTTCCACAATTTTCTCCAATGAATTAAGTGTTCCTGTTTTTTGGAGACTGATTTTCGAGTCATTAATTTTAATGATTTTATGATTCGGTGAAAAATTTGATTTTTATGATTACTGCTTTTTTATGATTCAATGAAAAATAATAGACCTTTATGGTTATTTTACAGTGACGGAAGGTTTTTAGAGTCACTAAAGGTGAGTTGATGAGCAGCAAAAAATTGAATCGATCTGGGTCAGAGTGACGAATCAGTGCACATTGATTCACTTTTTTCTAATGTTTTTCTTACGGTCCTAGAACCGCTAGAGTAATGGCGACCTTTCAGATATTACTAACCGTTCAGTGTTGGTAGAAAAGAGGTGAAATATAGTATCCCTTATCTCAGAAGAAGTGAGATATGGTATTTTCGACAGGGAATCGATTCCTGCGACTATTCAGATTCTCATAAAATTTTGAGCATCATCGAATGTATTTAAAGCACGAGATTACCATTTTCAATTTTAGGGTTCCTGGAAAATTTGAAAAGGAAAACAATCTCAGTATTAATAACAGACTTCCTAGATGGCAGATGGAGGACAAATAGTAGTTTGCATATTATTGGACTTTAGCGAAAAGGCAGATCTCGTGAATTTGCAGATTTTAGAAGACGCAAATAATTTCAATCCAAGGATAAACGATTCGCGCGGATTTTAATTTTCGGTCTTCGGAGATGAGAAGTTGAGACGTGCAAAGTGTAAATTACTGAGAAATAAAAATTTTTAGAGTCAAATGTAAATTAGGTGAAAAAGGCCATGGAAATGTAAAAAGAGTAGGAAAAGAAATAAGAAATGTGACAAGAAATTAAGGAGAGAAGTAAGAAAAATTTTAAATCGAAAGTAAAAATGAAAGTAAAACAAAAACTAAAAACGAAAGTAACAAAGAAAGTAAAAAAAAATAATTAAAAAGACACGCTTGGACTACAGTTATTTATAGTTAAAAACGAAGCAAGAATAACGAGTAAAAAAATGTGAGATGAAAATTTGCAGGAGTAGTCATACAAGAAGACGCTCTTTTTAGGCTCAGAAATAAAAAGAAACGCCCATTGTAGGCGTGACCATACAAAGATACACCCATTCTAGGCGTGATAATACAAAAAACGCCCTTTGTAGGCGTGACCATGCAAAGAAACGCCCATTGAAGGCGTGGCCATATAAAGGTACGCCCTTTGTAGGAGTGACCATACAAAGATACGCCCTTTGTAGGCGTGATTATGCAAAAACGCCCTTTGTAGGAGTGACTACACAAAGAAACGCCCATTCTAGGCGTGATTATACAAAACGCCCTTTGTAGGCGTGACCATATAAAGATACGCCCATTGAAGGCGTGGCCATATAAAGAAATGCCCTTTGTAGGCGTGACCTTACAATTATACGTCTTTTATAGGCGTGGTTATAAAAAGAATCGCCATTTTTAGGCGATTTTTATCAACATTTTTAAACATACAATTAGACGCTCTTTGTAGGCGTAGACGTAATAGTATACGCCTTTTGTAGGCGTGGTCATAACGATCATATTGTGAAATATAAATTTTTAGAGATAAATGTAAATTAGGTGACAAGGGGAGTGAAAATTTAAATAAAAAGTAGGAAAATAATTAAGAAAAATAAAATGAGACTAAGGAGAGAATTAAGGAAAATGTAAAAACGAAAGTAAAAAAGAAATCAAAAAGGAAAGTAAGATGAACGTAAAAAAGAAAGTAAGAACAAATTATAGAAGAAAGGAAAATAGACAGTAAAAAAATAAACAAAAGTAAACAAAAAAGTAAAAAAATGTGTACAAAAAGAAAATAAACAAAAAAGTTTTAAAAAAATAAGAATAACAAGTGCAAGAAAAAAATGTGGGAGTAAGTAAGTCTGAAGAATATAGCCGTTAAGCATTCGCTTTAATAATGCATAAACCATTTCTCCTAAGCTAATACCTTTCGTATGCTACAAGACGTAAACCACAATTCCCAAAGTATAAAATATTAACCGCATTTCATAAACCGTAAACTACCTCCCGTAAGCCATAAAGCGTAAGTCACAGTCTATAAGACAATGGACTTAACCCCTTTTTTTACGTCTCACTATTCTTCACTTTATTAATTTTGATTCAAAAACTTCAGCAATTGTACATGAATGAATCTCGTAAAATTGTTGGTTCATCCTTTATTGAAAGACTGACGTCTTATATATTCCACTTTTCACAAGTGAAAAGTGTCAGGTGAATATTGGAAGATGGGAAATTGGAATTCAAAAGTGTTAGTTGAAAAAAGAGAAATAAAAAGTAAGAAGTGGAAAATGAAAAATAAAAAATGGAAGCGGTGGGATAAGAAATTTAAAAGTGGGAAGCAGAGATTTGGGCCTAAAAAGCTGGGGGCTGATTATACACATCCCACGTTATATTTTCCACTTCCTATTTCCCACTTCCCACCTAATATTTCCTACTTACCACATCTCATTTCCCACAAGGGACTTGGGAAGTGGAAACACATCCCAAGTTCCATTTCCCATATCCCACTTTCCTCTTTCCATTTCCCACTTTCCACATCCTACTTTATGCTTCCCACTTAACATATCTCATTTCCCATATGGGACATGGAAAGTGAAAACACTTGCTACATCCCACTATCCACTTTCCACTTCCCATTTTCTACTTTCCAGTCCTATTTCCCACATCCCATTTTCCATATCCTACTTTCTACTTCCTACTTTTTACATCCCACTTTCCATATCCCACTTCCCACCTAATATTTCCCACTTACTACATCTCACTGCCCACATGAGACATGGGAAGTGGAAAATGGGATTTGGAAAATGGGATGTGGAAAATTTTATTTTCGTAAATGAACAAAATAGAATAGGCAACAAGATACTAGCCAAGAAACAAAGCAGAAATCCCAAAGAAAAGATTACTGAAGAACGTAAAACGTCAGTCATTAGACGTAAAAACACTTTTAAAGAAATTTTTAAATTACAGTGTACTTTCAACGGATTATGCGAAGCATTTTAAACGCTTCAAGCTCTAAATCTCTAGTCATTTAGGGGATAAACAGAATGAGACACAAACTTTTAGTTTTTCGTCACTAAAAGTGAATAGTGTTGAAAAGAGAGTAAAAAATATCATAAATCTCGCGGCAGGAAAAAATACGAGACGTCGCAACTTCTTTTAACTGCTCCAAGAACCAGACCCATTCCACTTTTTCGTGCCATCCTAGCCAAAGAACCGTAGCAGCGTTAATTTCCCTCCTGGTCCAATTCTAGTCTCACTTCTCTTACACACCCTCTCCGTTTTCCAATCCGTTCAAATTATTGTCCGAACGGTCCTAGGGGCAGAATTTAACGCTTTATCGAAGTCTATATGTTGGGCAAGTACCCTCGCAAATTTCAACCCGGACAAGAATACCGGAAAATCCCTACGGCAAATTAAAAACCATTGAAGCCAATCCTTGGGGGGTCATTGCCTTGCTTTTTTAATTTCCGTCAATTTCTTTAAAATTTTTTCCTCAATATTTAGAAAGAGAAAGATATGAATGAGGAGAATGAGAGGCAGAAGAAGGCGAAAATAAGAGGCAGAAGAAGCAAAAAGGACGAAGAAGGTGAAAAAGAAGAAGACAAAGACAAGAAAGAGGAAGAAAAGGACAAAGAAGAAAAAAAGAAGACGAAGATGAGAAAAAGAAGAAAAGAAGAAAAGAAGAAGGGAAAGAAGAAGGGAAAGAAGGAGACAAACAAAAAGAAAACGAACAAGAACAAGGAGATAAAGGAGATAATGGAGAGTACGAAAAAAGAAGTAGAAGGAGACAAAGCAAAGAAGAAGGTGAAAACGAAGAGAAATACAAAGAATAGAGAAAAGAAGAAGAAAAGGAAAAAGGAGTTAACGAGGAAAAAGGAGGCAAAGAAAAAGTTAAAGCAGAAAGAGACGAACAAAAAGAAGACAAAGAAGAAAAAGAAGGTAAAGAACAAGATGAATAAGAGAAGTAGAAGATGAAAAAAAGACGAAGAAGGAAAAGAAGAAGGCCAAGACGAAGAGAAATACAAAGAATAAAGAAAAGAAAAAGGTGAAAACGGAGAGAAATACAAAGAATAAAGAAAAGAAGAAGAAAAAGAAGAATGCGAAGACGAGGAAAAAGTAGGCAAAGAACAAAGTAAAGAAGAACGAGACGAACAAAAAGAAGACAAAGGAGTAAAAGGAGGAAAAGAAGGTAAAGAACAAGACCAATAAGAGAAGTTGAAGATGAAACAAAAAAGACGAGGAAGGAAAAGAAGAAGTCCAAGACGAAGAGAAATACAAAGAATAAAGAAAAGAGAAAGGTGAAAACGGAGAGGAATACAAAGAATAAATAAAAGAAGAAGAAAACGAAGAAGGCGAAAACGAGAAAAAAGGAGGTAAAGAAAAAGGTAAAGAAGAAAGAGACGAACAAAAAGAAGACAAAGGAGTATAAAGGAGAAAAAGAAGGTAAAGAAAATGAACAAGACGATTAAGAGAAGTAGAAGATGAAAAAAAGACGAGGAAGGAAAAGAAGAAGGCCAAGATGAAGAGAAATACAAAGAATAAAGAAATGAAGAAGGTGAAAACAGAGAGGAATACAAAGAATAAAGAAAAGAAGAAGAAAACGAAGAAGGCGAAGACGAGGGAAAAGGAGGTTTAAAAAAAGGTAAAAAAGAAAGAGACGAACAAAAAGAAGACAAAGGAGAAAAAGGAGAAAAAGAAGGTAAAGAAGAAGACGATTAAGAGAAGTAGAAGATGAAACAGAAAAGACAAATAAGAATAAGAAGGCGAGGACGAAGAAAAATACAAAGAAAAAAAAAGAAGAAAGCGAAGACGAAGACGAAGAATATAACAGAGAAGACGAAAAAAAATACGAAGAAGAAAAGGAAGGCGAAGACAAGGAAAAAGGAGGCAAAGAAAAAGTTGAAGAAGAAAAATACAAACAAGAAGGCAAATAAGAAAGAAAGGTAAAGAAGAAGATAGATAAGAGAAGTTGAAAAAGGAAAATAAGAAGGCAAAGGCGAAGAAAAAGACAAAAAATAAGAAGGAGGCGTAGACGAAAAAAAAGAGGCAAAGAAGAAGTCGAAGAAAAAACGGAAAAAGGAAAACGAAGAAAAAAATTTATAAAAATGAAAAAGGAGACAAAGAAGAAAATAAAAAAAAGAAGCAGAAGAAGAGGATGCAAAAAAGATAAAGAAAAAAGGAAGAAGGCAATTATGAAGAAAAAGACAAAGAAGGCGAAGACGAGGAAAAAAGAGTCAAACAAAAGGTTGAAGAAGAAGAAGAAGAAGAAGAAGAAGACAAAAAATGACAAAAGAAAAAGAAAATAAAGAAGAAGGATAAGAGAATTAGGAGGAAAAGAAAAGGGCAATATCGAAGAAAAAGGCAAAGAAGAAGATAAAGATGACGAAGAACGAAAAAAAGGCGAAGACGAGGAAAAACGAGGGAAAGAAGAAGTAGAGGTAGAAGACGAAAAAAAGGAGTAGAAAAATGGAAAAAAGAAGAGAAAGATGAAGCAGACGTTGAAAAAACAAGAAAGCGAAGGAAGACGAGGAAGACGAGAAAGAAGAAAAATATAAAGAAGAAGAAAGAGAAGTCGAAGAAAAAAATAGAAGAAGATAATGGAGGCAAAGAAGAAGACAAAATAGAAGACGTATAAGAAAGTGATGAGAGGAAAGAAGAAAAAGATGAAGATGACGAAGAGAAGAGAAGATGAAGATAACGAAGAGAAGACGAAGAGGAAAAAGAAGAGGGAATAGAAGAAAGCGAAAAATACTAAAAAAAGAATATGAAGAAAAACGTGAAGCAAAATGAAACAAGTAGTAGAAGAAAAAGAAGAAGAAGAAGAAGAAGAGGAAGAAGAAGAAGAAGAGAAACAGAAGAAAAATAGAAACCAATGACTTTTTTCAACAAGAGAACTGGAATTTTTTACCATCTCTGTAAAAAATTCTCACTAATGTGCTTGCCACGAAAAGAGTGGGATTCGAAAAAAAAGTGGGGAAGTGGAAAAAGACAAAGCGAGGAGATGTGAACAACCTCTACTCGTGCTCGGCTCCAGTTCTGCGAGTTGACAGCGAGTATGCAAATTTCTGACGGGTTGAGCTCTATCCCTACCTTCACCCGCTTTCGCTACTCAATGAAAACTCGTTTTGCCTTCATTCTATAAGAGCGATATGTGCTACGCTTATGGCAACAGAGTGCAAAGACCAGCAAAGAATCGTATACGATTTTAGAAGCTTGATTTATGTTCCAGGTACATCGATATTTATAGACACCGCTATTTATCAAAGAATATATATTATACCCCCAACTATATTAGATTCAGATTACCAACTATATTAGATAAACCATTCCGTAGATAAACTTTCCATTATTTTCAAATTCTAGAAGTCAAGCTTTCGCCTCTCTTTGAAAGGCCTCCTCGGAATTAGTCTTATTTTCAATCAGCCTAAAATTAAAACGAATACAAATTTTAAAATTAAAGAAAATTAAAAAAAAATTCGATTGTCAAGGCTCAGATTTGTTATCAGTTGCACAAATAATCTAGAAGTACAAAATTGAGAAAACTTGCAAAAAGTGCAAACATTGTAAGATTTGGAAAAATGGTGGTTTCTTGCAAAGAAGTTTGACGTCTGAAAATTCTGGGAGAGATGCAAGATTTTATTCTGCATTTGTAAATTCGCCACGAAGAGTGGAATCTACATGGGGGAAAAATGTTTTTTGATAAACTCTGCCGAATGAGTACAATAGTTCTCTCGAGTCTCCTATATAGCACCTACTTGCTGTTAAGTGGGTCATTCAAGCAAGGAAACTTAGAAAGTACACTTTGTACCGATAAGGCTATCTCACTGCTGGCATTGCAGGCACCATGCTGTTTAAAGTTTTACTCACAAGTGGCCAAGTCCTAGGATCCTTTCCTAATTATGCACCAGAGATGCACAGTATAAATTGCACAATATAACCTGCATCCATATCTAACTTGAAGCGCATTTTAATGAAAAAAAACCGCATTGGTTTTATTCTTATATCTACTGCAGTTGATCTTGTTATTCATTTAGTCCCCGCTCGAATTTTTCTAAGAGAATGTAGATTTTTTTTTATTTGCAAAACGTAGGGTCGATTACTTAAATTTTCACTTTCCACAAAAGTTATCCCACTTTCCATTTACATTATCCCACATCCCACCTTCATTTTCCCACTTCTCATATTTATTTTTCCACTTCCCATATTTATTTTTCCACTTCCCAAATTTATTTTCCCATTTCCCACATTCATTTTTCCACTTCCCAAATTTATTTTCCCACTTCCCACATTCATTTTTCCACTTCCCAAATTTATTTTCCCACTTCCCACATTCATTTTTCCACTTCCCATATTTATTCTCTCACATCCCACATTCATTTTCCTACTTCCTATCTTCATTTTCCTACTTCACACTTCTCACTTCTCACCTTTATGATCCCACTTCTTATCTTCATTTTCCTACTTCACACTTCTCACTTCTCACCTTTATGATCCCACTTCCTATCTTCATTATCCCACTTCCAATCTCTAATTCCCCACTTCCTAACTTTATTATCCCAATTCTAACATTTAGGAAACCTCCTCCTACTTTTATTATCCCACATAACAACTCTCACTTATTACTTCCCACCTTTATTTTCCCACAATCCACTTCCCACCTCCATAATTTTACATTTCACCTTTAAAATCCCACCTTTCACCTTTATGATCCCATTTCCTATCTTCATTATCCCACTTCCCATCTCTAATTTCCCACTTCCTAACTTTATTATCCCAATTCTAACATTTAGGAAACCTCCTCCTACTTTTATTATCCCATATAACAACTCTCACTTATTATTTCCCACCTTCATTTTCCCACAATCCACTTCCCACCTCCATAATTTTACATTTCAGCTTTAAAATCCAACCTTTCCCCTAATGATCCCACTTTCCCACTTTCATTAACCCACATCCCATCTTTATATCCGACTGCCAACTTTCATTATCCCACGTACCATATTTATTGTCCTACTTCCCATTTTCATCTTTCTGCTTTCGTTATCCCACTTCTTATTTTCCTCTTTCCTCATTTTTATCCCATTACCTACTTCTGACTTCCTACATCTAACCTACATTATCCCACTTTCCACCTTCCACCTTCAATATCCCACGCCAGAATCCCGTCTTCATTATCCAACTTCTCTCTCCTACTTCCCACATCCCGCCACAATTCACCTATTTTCCATTTCTTCTACTAACTTTTCACTTCCTATTTTTAAGATTCCACTTCACATCTATATTATCCTATTTTTGACGACCTTTGTAACCTGCTTCGCACCTTTAACTTCCATTTTCCACTTTTATTATCCCAATTTCTACATTTCGGATCCCACTTCTCACCTTTATGATCCAGCCTTCATCTATTCACTTCCAATCTTTAAATTCCACTACCTATTTTCAATATCCTACTTTCTATTTCCCACTATCCACCATCCACTTTCCCACTTCCTATCCCACTTCTAACTTTTAACATCCATCCTACACTTTCACTACACTACTACTCACTTTCCACCTTCCACTTCCCACCTTTAATATCTAACGTCTAGCTTTCCACCTTCATTATCCCACTTCCCACCTTCATTATCTTACTTTCCACCTTCCACCTTTAACTTTTTATTTCCTATTTTTGTATCACTTCCCACCTATATTTTCTCATTGCAAACCTACACAACCCACTTATCACGTTTAGTTTCCCGTTTCCTACTTTTTTATTCCTCTTTCCACATTTAGGATCCCACCACAGCCCCTTCTTTATCCCATATATCATCTCTTACTTCCCACTTGCCATCTTCATAATCCCACTTTTTACTTCCCACGTCATTATTGTAGAACTCACCCCTAAGTTCCCACCTTTATGATCCCACTTCCCAACTTATAATCCGACAATCAACTTTCATGTTTCCAGTACTCACCTATATTATTCCACTTCTTAATTTCCACTCGAACTCTTTGTTATCCCAATTTCCATATTTTACTTCCCACTTTCCACCCTATGAAGTTGAAAAAGGAGAAAAGTCGAAAATTAGAGGTGGGAAGTAGAAAAATAACAGTGGGAAATGGAAAGTAGAAATTGGATAATAAAGCTGGAAAGTGAGATAATGACAACGTGAAATAGAAAGTGGGATCATAAGGGTGGAATGTGGGATAATAAAGGCGGATGGTGGAAAATGGGATAATGATTGTGTGAATTGGGATGATATGGGTGGGAAATAGGAAACTAATGGTGGGATATAGAATAATGTAGGCAGAAATTGAAAAGTAGAAAGTGGAAAGTTAGATGTGGGAAATAGATAATTGAAAGCATAAAGTGGAAAGTTAGATGTGGGAAATAGACAATTGAAAGCAGAAAGTGGAAAGTTAGATGTGGGAAATAGACAATTGAAAGCAGAAAGTGGAAAGCTAGATGTAGGAAATAGATAATTGAAAGCAGAAAGTGGAAATTAGATGTGGGAAATAGACAATTGAAAGCAGAAAGTGGAAATTAGATGTGGGAAATAGACAATTGAAAGCAGAAAGTGGAAAGCTAGATGTGGGAAATAGATAATTGAAAGCAGAAAGTGGAAAGTAGAAATTGGGATAATAAAGATGGAAAGTGAAATATTAAAAGTGGAAAGTGAAATAAGGGTTAATGAATTTGCGTCGTAGAAAATTGGATGTAAGAAGTGAGTAAATAAAGGTGGAAAATGGAAAAATAAATGCAGGAAAAGGGAAGATAAAGGTATAAAATGGAAAGTTGAAATAAGATAAAAAATTTGGGAAGTGGAAAGTGGGATACTGAAGGTGGGAAGTGAAACGTTAGATGTTTGAACTGGAAAGTAGAATAATAAAGATGGGGAAAGGAATCATAAGAGTGGGAAGTGGGAAATTAATGCTGGGATATGAGATAATATAGGAGTAATGTGGAATGTAGAAAGTATGATAATTAATGTGGGAAATAGGATAGTGAATGATGGAGGTCGGAGATTAAAGGTTTGAAATGGGATAATGAAATTAGGAAGTGGAAATTAGAGGTGGAAAATGCAAGGTAGAAATAAGAATAATTTAGATGGAAAGTAGAAAGTGGGTTAATTGAGGCGAGAAATAGAAAGTGGGTATTTAGTGGTAGAAAGATAGATGTGGAAAGTGGGGTGACGAAGGTAGGAATTAGAAAACAGGAAATACGATAATGAAGTAAAGGTGGAAAGTGGATCATAGTGGGGGAAATGAGAAATTAAAACCCGGAAGTGGAAAATGAGATAATAAATTTTTTAAAGTGGGACAAATAATGTAGAAAGTGGGTAATTAATGGTATGATGTAGGATAATGGTGTGGGAATTAGGAAATGGGATTATGAAATTGGAAATTAGAAAATAAGAGGTGGGGAGTGAGTGACAAAGGTTGGCCATTGGATAATATAGTTAGGAAGTGGGGACATAAAAGTAGGAAGTGAGAAGTTACCGGTGGGAAATGGGAAATAGTGGAAGGAAGTGGAAAATGGGATAATGAAGTTGTTAAGTTGAAAATTAGAGGTAGGATAATAAATGCAGGAAATGGAGAATATAAAGATGGGAAGTGGAAAATGGAATAATGAAGGTGGAAAATTAGCAAAAGAAAATATTGCATTTTTTGAAAAAGAAAAAGCAAGAGAATAAAAATATTTAAACAAAAACTTTTCACTTGTGTCTGGGTTTTTTTTCTCTTTGCTTACACATTGAATAATAATTTCTTATACAATTGATTTTTGTTTTCACAAAAGGTCTGCTATTTCATTTAAGAAAAACTTCAACCACGACTTGAGAAAAACCAGCAACACTTTCGGGGTTGCAAATAGATCGTCTCCAAGTAGGTGGATTTATTCTTTGCCTTCCACCTTCAGGAATACAAGTGCATTCTTTTTTCTCTGTGTACTCGAAAACGAGAAAAAAGTATCTGCTCGATATGGCGTGTAGAAAATAGAGTTCAGAGCAATATTAAAAGTAACTTTTTCGAGCTGGGACTTGGAGATTGAGGTTTGTTTTGGTTTGAAATCCCCGAAAGAATGGAAACAGCTTTGATTAAAAACGTATGAATAATCATAAAATAAAGCTCTGTCATCGTGTACATTTTATATTCCAGAAAAGCATACCAATTCATTAGTTTTGTACGAAAGAAGTTAATCTCTTTATACCGGGAATTAAATACAGTTCCAGCAGTGTATGTTGATTCTGTCCTTGATGCAAAATATGAAAACGAAGAGCAGCCTTTGCGTCAGAACTCAAGAGCTACTTTCAATTAATTGCAGTCTCTATCTCCAGTAAAGCTTTCGAAAAACTGACTACTTTTATTTTTGTACCTCCTTGAATGTCTGTTTTATCTACGATATTCTCGTTCATGATTTATAAAATTCGAGAGTTAATTTGCCTTCTGTTGATTCTGAAGCTTTTATGCATTTTCGAGATTGTAATATTAAATGTTGATTTTATTTACACGTACTTTTAATCCAGTTTTTCATTTGAGATGTATCACAAAATAAATTAATATCCACGACTTTTGCAACTTTTCATCAACCATGATGTATAGAGTTTTTAATAAACTCAAGAATTTTTTCATTTCGGGAACATTTTTCTTCCTCGAACCAACAGGCAAAAAAGTCCTGTATGAGGGAGCACCAGTTTTTTTTATTCATTTATGAACAAAAGGAGCCAAAAGAAAAACGAAAAAGAGTTATAAATCTTTGTGCCAGTAGAGAATTCTGTGATTAATTTGAATCTTAGTAAAGAAAACAGAATGCAAATGTTAATAAAGAATATTATTTTAAAAAACTGTACCTTTTAGTAGCTTTTTTACATTTAAAAAGTATATTTTAGACAAATAGAGCTATTAACTGTTGTTAAGGAATCGTGAAAGGCGAGCCGAAGTCTTGGCGAAGTTTGACGAAGCTAAGCCGAAGATAGAAGGGATGGGCCGAAATTAAATAATCCTCAGCCGAAGATAGAATGGGTGGGCCGAAGTTAGACAATCCTCAGCCGAAGATAGAATGGGTGGACCGAAGTTAGACAAACCTCAGCCGAAGATAGAAGGCGTGGGCCGAAGTTAGATAACCCTCAGCCGAAGTTAGATTAAAGGGAGTTGAAGGTAGATAAATCTGAGCTGAAGTCAAATAGAGGTTTTCCGAAAGCTAGGCGAAATTGAACGAAGGTAGGCGAAGATCAGCCGAAGATCAGCCGAAGATCAGCCGAAGATGAATTCGGTGAGGCGAAATTCTACGAAGATAAGTCGAAGGTAGACAAGATGTATTGAACATAAATTAAGGTGAGCCAAAAGCTGGGCAACGATAGAAGAAGATGCGCCGAAATTGGATAAGGTGGGCCGAAGTTAGATGAAGCAACTCCGAAGTTGAATGCGCTGGCCCGAAGTTAGACAAAGCAGAGCTGAAGTCAAATGAGGTGCTCCGAAGTTAAATTAAGCTGCGCCGAATTTAGATGAGGTGGGCCGAAGTTCGATGAACCTGTGCCGAAGTTAAAAGAGAAGATCGGGAGTTATATAAAGTGACTCGTAGTTAGATGAAGCTACGCCGAAGTTAGATGAAGACGGAACGAAGTTACATTAGGTAGGCCGAAGTAAGTCGAAACTGAGCAGAAGTTAGATGAGGCTTGCCGAAGTTAACAAAGCAGATCCGAAGTTAGACATGGTGGGCCGAAGTCAGACAAAGTTGGGCCCAAGGTGGATTAGATGTGCCGAACTTAGAAGAAGCATTGGCGAAGTTAGATGATGCGGGCCGAAGTTACACAAAGTTGATCCGAAGTTGGATGGGGTTGGACGAAGTTGGATTAAGCAAAGCCGAAGTTAGACAAAGTTGCCGAAGTTGGATGAGGTGGGCCGAAGTTAGATGAAGCTGTGCCGAAGTGAGAAATGAAGTGGATCGTAGTTAGAAGAAGCATAGCCGAAGTTAGACAAAGTTGCCGAAGTTGGATGAGGTGGGCCAAAGTTAGATAAAGCTGTGCCGAAGTGAGAAATGAAGTGGATCGTAGTTAGATGAAGCTACGCCGAAGTTAGATGAAGTCGGAACGAAGTTGGATTAGGTGGGCCGAAGTTAGATGAGTTGGCCGAAGTCAGACGAAGTAGAGCCGAACTTAGACAAAGTTGGTCCGAAGTTGAATGAAGCAAAGCAGAAATTGTTTTAGGTGTGTCGAAGTTAAACGAAGCAGAGCCGAAGTTAGATATTGTGGATCGAAGTTAGACAAAGTTCTGCCTAAGTTGGATGAGGTTGCCGAAGTTCGATTAAAATCAGCGCCGCAGTTGGATTATGTAGGTCAAAGCTAAACGAAGCAAAGCCGAAGTTAGATAAAGTGGGCCGAAGTTTGATGAGGTGGGTCAAAGTAAGATGGATATAAATCGAAAAGGAAATTATCCTAAATGAAAGAAAACCACTGATTTTGAACAATTTACCGAAGAACTGAATGAGATCTTAGAATTTCCAGTTTTACAAAAATTGATTTTACTATAATGAGATTTTCTTTGACCTGTATTTTATTTAGAGAATGCAAAGCTTTGTGTAATTTCATGAATTGCTAATAATTTCAAGGGTTTTGTAGAAGATTGTACACCAGATTCCAAGGGTAATTAACAGCTCCATCTGAATTGTATTGCAGTGCATTAAATCGTACTTTACTACATCGTTATGTATTATACAGGACTATACTGGATTCCATTATGCATTAATACACTAATAGCCTGCTTTGTTGCTTTGTTAACTACTGAATATTACTATATGTTAAACTAAACGCACCAAATGCTAATAAGTTTCATTTTATCATTTTCATTATTTTTGATCCCTTACACTAATTGACTTAACATCCAGGAGAATATAAAACCAAACTATTTTTCAACAATTCCTTATTGAATGTAATTAAAATCAAACGAAACTTGATTTTCTATGGAAACCTAATTGGTGTTTATCGAAGTGTAATTGATGCCTACAAAAATACAATTAATATCTAACGAAATGTAATTATTATCTATGAAAATCTAATTGGTGTGTATCGAAATGTAATTGATGTCTATCAAATTGTAATTAATACTTTATCCAAATGTAATTGATGTTTATCGAAACGCAATTAGTGTTTTATCAAAACTTAATCGATATCTATCAAAATGTAATTGATGCGTACCAAAATACAATTAATATCTAACGAGACGTAATGGTATCCATCGAAATGTAATTTTACCAATCGAAATGTAATTTTACCAATCGAAATGTAATTTTACGTATCGAATTGAATGTAATTACTATCTGCCAGAATTCACGTTAATTCATTCAACATAAAAATCCTCTGCTGATCAATTTTCACTTGCTTAGCTTCACAAAATAACGTGAAATTTCTCGAATTCCTGATCTTGAGGAACAGGTAGAAGAGGGTGATTCAAATTACGAAGAAGGAATACTTTACAATATACTAAACCTTCAACATTGCTGAGATCATAACATATTTTCGTGTTTGACATTCTCCAGCTCCAATATACAATTTAGGATAGCCAGTAGGGGATTTACCAAATACCCTGAAAATAAAAATAAAAGGGCACAAATAAATAAAAGGGTATAAGGAACCCTTTATACTCAATTATTTCACCGGATTGCACTTCATAATAGGCCCTTGTATGTCCGACCACCGTAAAAAGCATCTCGAGGGTTTAATATTTTTTCAAGTCAAGATGATTCAATCAATTCAATCATTTAGTTTAGAAGTGGTCGAATGTTAATGATGAATAGAGATCACTAAGAGAGGGTTAATAGGACTTAATCGAGTGACTGTTTATGTTATTAGATCTAATGTTTTCTTTATATTTATTAGGTAAATTCAATGTCGGCAAATTGGAGAATTTCAGCAAGTAGTTACATAAACTTCGTACCTGCTTTTAAATATTTTAAACTGAAACTCTAAATTAATGAATAAAATTTATTCCAAACCTACTCTGGTCTAAGTTATTTTTGCTGACTCCCAGCGTTATCCGAAAAGTCCTTGAACACAATGGAGGATTATAAATTTCGGAGCCTTTCAAGCTGAATGTGTTGAAGGCAGATTAAACTCCAGCGAGCCTTATCCGGTTCGATCCCAACGAGAAACGCTGAAGGGATTCGATGTCGCCATGTCGTGTGTTATGTACGTATCTTCCGGATGCTTCAGCTTGCCGGGAATTGCTCGGGGTTCTGGGAGGTGGAGAGATTTCTCCAGTATAGGATGGATGTTGTCGGATGGGAGCTGAAGGGGTGGAGGAACATTCGCGCTGTAACAGAACCTAATGCTCGTTGTGTTCGTCTGGGTAAACCAACCGTGTAATGGAACCTCGCGGGACCCGCGCTGCCTATAATATGGAACGGAGCTAGAGACAGTCCTCCTTCTCCACGCCAACAATCTCCCGTCAAAGCTAGGTCTGATTTCATTGACTGAATCCCTCTGCGATTTGTATGCGCTCAAGACTTCTCAGCAAGAATCTATCGAATTTGTTACTTCAGCAAGAGACCAAAAAAATTAAAGTTCAAATCTCGTGGAAGGTTGTTACATGCCATTTTTCCTAGAAATGAAAAATTTCAAATTAGGGTGTAGGAAACGGAACACAGATTCGGGAATTCAAAGAAGGAATTAGAATAGGTACGGGAATTCGATTCGTAAACGAAAGGTGCAGGATGATGAGGGAACGGTGCGGGAATAAACGAAAATGTAAAAGAATGTGCGGAGAATTTTTTTGGAATTACAATTCATCCGCGAAAGGATTAGGAAAGGTATAGGGTATCGATTATGTAAGTTCGCTTCGTCTCGTCTCACCTCGCCTCATTTAATCAAATTGTAGTTCATTCTTTCTGATTTCGCCTCGTTCAAAACTTGCCTCACGGGAATGATGAGGGAACGGTGCGGGAATAAACGAAAATGTAAAGGAGTGTGTGAAGAATTCTTCTGGAATTACAATTCATTCGCGGAAGGATCAGGAAAGGTGCAGGAATGATGAGGGAAACGAATTAGAATAGGTACGGGAATTTAACTCGTGCACGAAAGGTGCAGGAATGATGAAGAAACGGTGCGGGAATAAACAAAAATTTAAAAGAATGTGCGGAGAATTTTTTTGGAATTACAATTCATCCGCAAAAGGATTAGGAAAGGTATAGGGTATCGATTATGTACGTTCGCTTCGTCTCGTCTCACCGCGCCTCACTTAATCAAATTGTTGTTCATTTTTTCTGATTTCGCCTCGTTCAAAACTCGCCTCAGAGGAATGATGAGGGAACGTTGCAGGAATAAACGAAAATGTAAAGGAATGTGCGAAGAATTCTTCTTGGATTACAAAAGAATCAGAAAAGGTGCAGGAATGATGAGGGAAACGAATTAGAATAGGTACGGGAATTCAACTCGTGCACGAAAGGTGCAGGAATGATGAGGAAACGGTGCGGGAATAAACAAAAATTTAAAAGAATGTGCGGAGAATTTTTTTGGAATTACAATTCATCCGCGAAAGGATTAGGAAAGGTATAGGGTATCGATTATGTACGTTCGCTTCGTCTCGTTTCACCTCGCCTCACTTAATCAAATTGTTGTTCATTTTTTCTGATTTCGCCTCGTTCAAAACTCGCCTCACAGGAATGATGAGGGAACGGTGCGGGAAGAAACAAAAATGTAAAGGAATGTGCGGAGAATTCTTCTGGAATTACAATTCATTCGCGAAAGGATCAGGAAAGGTGCTGAAATGATGAGGGAATTAGAATAGGTACAAGAATTCAATTCGTACAAGAAAGGAGCAGGAATGGTAAAGGGAATGGTAAGCACCAGATACGTTTAAACCTCCTCTTGGTTTGTTTTCCTCTTCTCAGAAACAATTCTAGAACTACAAGAGTGTAGTGTGAAGGATGGTCAAATTATCGATTTAGCAGAAGGTGTTATCAGCATGTTAGGGAACAATGATTATATACTGGCAGTGTATTGCATGAATTTTGGTATTTGCTTAAGGCACGTTTATTATAGTCTCTATTGACACAGAATTAGTAGCGGAAAGAGGAACGCTTTGTATGTCCTCTCAACGCTGGCGCTTAATGGCTAATCCGAGAAGCGACGTTGATTTAGGAGCAGCATTAGCAATCAAGTTGTGAACACAACGAGAACCGACGAAACACTGGATAGTTTTGGTTGTAAGCTGTTCATGAACTACTTAGTTCGATTTCTCAAACGTGCGCTTTACAAATTACTGAATTACTTTCCTCGCACTGTTGTCTGCCATTTTATCATCTGGAATCCCTTCCGAAGAAACAAGAAAGTTTCACCGTAAAGTTAATCAGTCTGCAATTGATACAATCAAATTAAAATACAACTAAATGAATTTGCAATTGGTCACAACATTTGCAATTGGTCATGACAATTGCATTCGACCAATTGCATTTAGATAGATTAATCTCAATGTGAATTTATCCTCAATTATAGATTTCAAACATAAATCATTAGAGTTATAAATAAATCATTAACCTTGAATGTTAAAACAGCATTCGTGGCGCGTACCTACAAGAGACAACTAAATGAGAAACGATGCGAGTTATGCGTTCTAGGCTACATGGAAATTATTCTAAGACCACATTCTCTTTTACAAACATTGACCATGTAGAACGTTCACAAAAGTACGATAAAGGTAATCGCAAGAAGGTGAGCAAGCCGAGCACGAAGGTACAAGAAACGTTTTCAAATGTTTTCAATTGTTCGCTTTTTGTAAATCCAAAACAAATTTTCATTCCTTTAACCGTAAAATCATAATTCTTTTAATTACTATTCACTAATAAATTCAAGATTTTACTATTTAGATAATTTTCAACAGCAGTAGAGTAACAATTCATTGAACAAGTTATTAGCAGAAACAGCAGTATCACTTTGGAATTGAGAAAATCGAGACACAACTCACTGCGGGGAATATGCGGCATGCTGGGATATATGGGGTTTTATTTCAAGTCCGTGACCTGAGAGCCCTGTTTCCTGGCAGCGACCTCCCCATCTACGACCTCAGTTTCACGTTCCGCGTTCTTTCCACTTGTAACCACCTCCGGACTCGCCTCGCTTTGCTGGACATAATGTACGAGCCAATCTATACACAACTTTTTTAAGGGGATCAGTTCAGATAAAAGAAAAGGACGGGAAATCCTTTACCTGATTTCTATCCTGGAAAGCCGTTAGCATAAAGAAATAGTCCATTATTTCCGACTTTTCTCGAATAATATTAAAGCCTTGGGGAAAATCTTCATATATGTAAGATTCAAGAAGTTGTAAATAGATTGCGAACAACAGCAGAGAAACGATCTTGTTAAATAAATACATTTCGTCTCGCAGATAATTTTACAACGAACAAAAAATTGTAGTATTGGTTTTTGGAATGTAGTTCAAGATTTCAGAAAATGGATTTTGATTTATTAATTTCTTCAAGTACTTCTAAGTATTCCTTAAGTACTTCTAAGTATTCTTCAAATACTTTTAAGTATTCTTCAAGTTTTCTTTTATTGACATTTTCTGTGTTAGAGCACATTGTACCACCAAGCAAATATTTCTTGAATTCCAAAAAATAATCTAGTCAAGACTCAAAAAATGTATTAAAGGTTGATCAACTAAATATCTTAAAGCAAGACGCCAATTTTTGCAGTGTTGAACAGGCTTTGACTTTTCTTTAGATAAATGTTTGAAAAAACTAAATGTCTTAAAGCATGACGCCAATTTTTGCAGTGTAGAACAGGCTCTGACTTTTCTTTAGAAAAATGTGAAAACATTTTTTTTTTAGAAAAATATGTGAAAACATACTAAATGTCTTAAACCAAGATGACAATTTTGCAGTGTAGAACAGGCTTTGACTTTTCTTTAGAAAAATCTGTTGTTTCTCTTTCAGAAAAATGTGTTTCATTTAAAAAAGTGTGAAAAATACTGGTCTTAAACCAAGACGCCAATTTTTTCTGTGTAGAACAGGCTTTGACTTTTTTTTACAAAAAATGTGTTGTTTCTTTTAAAAATGTCTGTTGTTTCTTTATTAAAAAGATGCATTTCTTTTAGATAAATGTATTTCTTTCTAAAAATTGTGTTTTCTGAAGTAAATCCACAACTAAACGTCCCAGTGACAATAAAGATAATCCGAGAAAGCCATAAGTTTGTCAAACAAAGAAATTAGTCGGTATTAATTTTGCTTCCTACAAGGCAGGATAATCAAAAGATAATACCGGTCTAATCTTGGTTGTTAAAATTTGAGTGAAGATGACTGTAATTATTGTAATGTGAAAGCGTTTTGCTGTGCTTTATGGACAATCTCCTGAAGGTTCTGATAGGACTAGGTAATATTGGATTTCACGGGCGACTGTTGTTAATTCGTAGTGAAACGCTCTGAAGCATAACCCCCTTTATGTATCTGGGTTTGCACGTGTGAAGAGAACATGCTTGTGCAACTGCTGCAACATTTGCAATAGATATGGTATTTGCGAATCTAGAGCAGTAGATTTCAAGTAATATGTTCCTGGAGGGACATCTACTGCACTATCTCACAGCCTTGATGGTGGATTTGGTCATCACCTGATGAGGAATCATTAGAGACGTGCTGGACATAATCATCCATTCTGATAGATGGATAGCATCAATACAACAAGAGATGGACTATAGATCATCATCCTAAACAACTGCGAATTTACAGTTCATTTGCTAGTTTGATTTAAATTTTTCTTTCTATTATGAAACTTCTACAAATTTGTACGAATATTTGCCGGGCTTTTTAATTCAATTGTTATGATTCCATGGCTTAAGGCTGATAGCAAAATGTCAAGTACGAGAAGAGTGGCCGAAGCTCAGCCGAAGTTAGCCGAAGCATATCCAAAGTTTAGCCAAAACATATCTGAAGTTAGACGAATCTTAGGTGCAGTTAGCAGACGTTCAGCCGAAGTTAGCCGAAGCATATCCAAAGTTTAGCCGAAGCTTTGCCAAAGTTTAGCCGAAGCATATCTGAAGTTAGACGAAGCTTAGGTGCAGTTAGCAGACGTTCAGCCGAAGTTAGCCGAAGCATATCCAAAGTTTAGCCGAAGCATATCTGAAGGTAGACGAAGTTTAGGTGCAGTTAGCAGACGCTCAGCCGAAATTAGCCGAAGCATATGCAAAGTTTAACGGAAGCTTTGTCGAAGGTTAGCCGAAGCATATCCAAAGCTTAGTCGGCGTTTGGTCAAAGTTTAGCCGAAAATTAGTTGAAGCATATCCGACGTTACAGTTAGGCTTTGGTGAAGTTAGCCGAAGCATATCCGAAGTTAATCGTAGCTTAGGTGAAATTAGCTGAAGCCTATCTAAAGTTTAGGCGAAGCTTTGCCGAAGTTTAGCCGAAGCATTTCCGAAGTTAGACAAAGCTTAAGTGAAGTTTGCCGACGCTCAGCCGAAATTAGCCGAAGCATTTTCAAAGTTAAACGAAGTTTAGCCGAAAATTAGTCGAAGCATATCCAAAGTTAAACGAAGTTTAGCCGAAAATTAGTCGAAGCATTTTCCGAAGTTACACTAAGCTTTAGTGAAGTTAGCCGAAGGTTAGCCGAAGCATATCCGAAGTTAGTTGAAGCTTAGGTGAAGTTAGCCGAAGCATATCTAATGTTAGACAAAGTTAGCCGAAGTGTAGCCGAAGTTACACGAAGTTAGCCGAAGCTGAGCTGAAGTTTTAAGTTCGTGTGCCTAATTTAAACCGATATGGTAAATAGAAATACGATATCTGGTGAGGTCTACTGCTCTTTTCTCAATCACATAAAAAAATTCGTTCAAGTAATAAAACTAATTTTACTTATCAAGAAAATTTGACGAGACCATAGTCATCAATATGAAAACTTACATCCTCATCAATGTGAATATTATTTTAGGTTAAACTAAAAACACAATTTGCCGGGTGTGTTTGATTTCCCTCGAGAGATACACAATTTTCGATCTGCGTAAATAATTCCTGGTCCTGCCGAAACGTTCGCATTTTCATATGAATATTTCATTTTCACTCGTGTAATTTCGAGTTGCTAAGCAAACTTTTAACAAATGGTAATCTTATTCATATAGCATCTTTTGTTCTCTTGAGACGGAAAAAGAAAGACTTTTGGAGAATATTGATTGAAGGCGTCATAAAAAATAGAAAAGTGTTGTCGTTTGACGGATATGTCGCAGAGGTCTTAAGGGAATCCACTCGTTGAATGGAACTTGAACGATCTGAGAGTGGACAGGAGTGAGATACGTGCTAAGGAACATAAATGCCAAGTTGTAAAAGTAAGGTAACGTGGGATAAGGAATCCTCAAGGAATTGAACTTTATGTCATGTTGGGTGATTTCCTGAAAAGAAAAGGGTACTAGTGTCCATGATAGAGGTAAGCCGTGAAAGCAAGTTAATTGGTTCTCCTTTCGTAACTGGATCTGTGGCCTTTAGAGCTGTGCTTATTGTAGGAAATTAGTGGAAAGCTTCTCACAAAGTGATATATTTAAGAGGAAACTCCGAGGACCAACTTTTAGCCAATTGATTTTTAAACCCTAGCAAGAAGACTTGGCAAATTGAGCTGATCATTCAGTTTGTAAAAATTAATAAAATTCTTTGATACATTCGTCCTTGGGATATTTGAGTAATGACAAAAATTGTTTCCTTCTTTCTAATTTAATTTTGTCTTGACTTTCTTCTGAATAAAACATTTTGAGATTCAGACAGAATACACTTCAAATAGTTCTTTCTAAAACTAAAAAAAAAATCTAAAAAATAATTATTTTTATTACAATTATGAAAATTTGAAAATTTAATTGTGAAAATTGATGATCAAGCCTAGGCTCTAAAAGCAATAAACTAAGAGCACTATAAATAATATCAATCGTGGAACACATGTCAGCAGAATGTTTTATGCATGTGTAGCGACTAAAAAGGAGAATTATACGATATTGCATTCTTTCGACCGAGAAATCAAACTTCCTGTTCGAGGAATCGCATCTCATGTGTGGGGAATTTTACACACGTACGAAATACCAAATAAGAGTGTTCCTTCAAATATATTTCCCGTGACAAGAAGTATCCGATATCTGACTGTAATAAATTGAAGACGCGAGACGGATCTTTACGACGAACGCAGAATGTCATGTAATAAAGATGTCCGTGTTCGTTAAATGACATTTACAATTCAGTACTTCACTTATTCACACCTCATACCCTTTAGCACTTAAATATTCACAAGTCTCCTTTCTGATGGCTCGCATTTTAGCAAGAGTCAAATCTATTTTTATCTTTGAATTTACAGAGTTGGAAAAAATTGATTTTTCATTCTAAATGTCACAACTGCGTGAAATAACTCTCTCTAGGGATCCGAAGCTACCAGTGTCATCAACTTTCTTGGACACGAATGCTGGGAATTATTTTCTTGCAAACATTTTAGACGACCAGGGCGATAAGCTAATGATTAGATAATTAGATTTTAGGGCGGACTTATTCTGAGAGAATTTATTAAAAGTGGACTTATTGAGGGTAGAATTATTGAGAGCGAAATCCAACTTTCTAGGATACGAATAGTTCATGCTGGAAGTTATTTTGTTGCAAACATTTTAGACGACAAGGGCGATAAGATAATGTTTAGATAATTAGATTTTAGGGCGGACTTATTCAGAGAGAATTTATTAAAAGCGGACTCATTGAGGGTGGAATTATTGAGAGCGAAATCCAACTTTCTAGGATACGAATAGTTCATGCTGGAAGTTATTTTGTTGCAAACATTTTAAACGATTAGGACGACTAGGTGATGATTAGATTTTAGGCCGAATTGATCAAGGACGGACTTATTGACGGCGGACTTATTGAGGGTGGACTTATTGAGAGCGAAATCCAACTTTCTTGGATACGAATAGTTCATGCTGAAAATTATGTTGTCGCGAACATTTTAGATGATTATGACGATTAGAAAATTATTAGATTTTAGGGCGGACTTATTGAGAGCGGATTTATTGAAAGCGGACTTATTGAGGATGGAATTATTGATAACAAAATCCAACTTTCTTGGATACGAATAGTTCATGCTGGTAGTTATTTTGTTGCAAACATTTTAGATAATTAGGAGGATTAGAAAATTATTAGATTTTAGGGCGAATTGGTCGAGAGTGGACTTATTGAAAGCGGACTTATTGAGGGTGGACTTATTGAGAGCGAAGTCCCGCTTTCTCGGATACGAATATTTCATGCTGGAAGTTATTTTGTTGCAAACATTTTAGACGATTAGGACGATTAGGTGATGATTAGATTTTGGGTCGAATTGGTCGAGGGCGGACTTATTGAAAGCGGACTTACTGAGGGTGGACTTAATGAGAGCGAAATCCAATTTTCTTGGATACGAATAGTAATTCATGCTGAAAATTAGGTTGTCGCGAACATTTTAGATGATTATGACGATAAGGTGATGACTAGATTTTAGGGCGGACTTATTGAAACCGGATTTATTAAAAGCGGACTTATTGAGGATGGAATTATTGAGAACAAAATCCAACTTTCTTGAATACGAATAGTTCATGCTGGAAGTTATTTTGTTGCAAACATTTTAGATGATTAGGAGGATTAGAAAGTGATTAGATTTTAGGGTGAATTGATCAATGGCGGACTTATTGAAAGCGGACTTATTGAGGGTGGACTTATTGAGAGCGAAGTCCCGCTTTTCGGATACGAATAGTTCATGCAGAAAGTTATTTTGTTGCAAACATTTTAGACGATTAGGACGATTAGGTGATGATTAGATTTTAGGGCGAGTTGATCGAGGGCGGACTTATTGATAGCGGACATATTGATGGCGGATATATTGAGGGTAGACTTATTGAGAACGAACTCCAACTGTCTTGGATACGAATTGTACATACTGGAAATTATTATGTTGCAAACATTTTAGACGATTAGGGTGATTAAATGATTATTAGATTTTAGGACAGACTGGTTAAGGGAGGACGAACTTATGAGGTCGGACTTATTAAGGGAAATCTTATTGAGGACTTATTAAGGACTTATTGAAAACGAAATCCAACTATTTTGGGTACGAATATAACATGCTGGAAATAATTTAGTTGCAAACATTTTAGTTGATAGAAGAGGGTAGAAAGGTTTAGAAGAATTTAAGCGGTGATGCAGGAAGGCGGAACTTTTGAAAACGGACCTATTGAGGGTGGACTTATTGAGAGCTAGCTTTTCTAGGACGGACTTATTGAGAGCTAGCTTTTTGAGGACGGGAGAGCTGGCTTTTCAAAAACGGACTTATTGATTGTTGTCTTTTGGAGAGCGGACTTATTGAGAGTTGTCTAGTATTTATTGTCACTATTGAAATTGACAAAGAAATGAATGGAAATGTAAATAATCTTGCAGTGAATTAAAATAATGTTATTATCTAAAGAGGTCAATAATAGGCTACTTGCAGAGAAAACTTTCTCTTGCTTGGTTATATTTGCATATCATCGAGTATGAATTAATGATAGGTCATTGACACCAGCGACACATTGGCTATATAATCAACTGGTAATATTTTAATAGACGTCGTGATATCGTCAACGCGACTGCTACTGTTCCCGTTGGTCCAAGTTGCCTACATACATCTTAAACTTCATTCATAAAATAAAACGTGGGCGAGCACGAATCACATTTGCCTATTTATCGTTGCAAGCGTAACTCAGCAGTCAGCGTGTAGGCGGAATCATGCATTCATTAATCGGTCACGTACTATAAATACACGAGGGAAAGCTTATTTTGTTTTCCTCTTAAAATATACTTTCCGCAATTTCTTACTTTTATTTATTATCCTTTTTTTGTTTTTTTTTTGCTTTTGGTTTTTTTTGCTTTCAATTCTTTTTTGCCTTTTAGTTCTTTTTTGCCTTTTTGTTTTTTTGTTTTTTTTTGCTTCTTGTTTCTTCTTAGCAAATTAATTCATCAGAGAACCACGATCTTTTTTTAAAACCCTTTCGTTGTAGCTTTTAAACAGAAAACTTGTTAACAAAACATTTTTGAAAAGTTTTGTTTGATTTTTTTTTTTTTTTTTTTTTTTGGATTGCACTAGTTTACAACCGAAGGAGAATTTGTGTAGCAAATTAGGGAAGAAGTGCATGCATTATCTGGTGTTTTGTGCTTGGAAGGCCTCGGGCATTGTTTTCTAACAAATTATGCAGGTTGTTTTCAGAGATACGCGAAGCGATATCAAGCGAGGTTAATGGAGACAAGTTCATTGTGCGCCTAGTAACTAGGGAGGGTCGCTAATGAGTCTGGGTCGGTCCTGCGAAAATCGTAGAGGACAGTGAAGAGCCCACCGAGACTAGATGATTACTTGTTAATGCTAATCGTTATCCCCACAGAGCTTAAATTACTTTTTGCATTAAACACACCCAACAGCCATCTTACTCGAACTTGCTCGCACCAGGAGATTAAATTCTTACCATCATTCTAAATTTATATCGCTCGCAAAATCAACGTTTCGAAAACAATAAAACATTTTCGAAAACGAATTTCGAAATCATCCTTTCGAACTTTTTTTTACATTCCTTTCGAATGCATTGGGATCTTTTCGAATTTTACTATGATTGATAATTTAATTGGTTTTATTTTATAATTTATTTTCCTAGCGCCAAGTTTTTTTTAACGAAAGAACCGGGAAAATAACTAAACCCGAATTTGTAGAATTTTATATTTTATTTTTACTTTGCTTTAATTTTTAAATTTTATGCCAAACTGGTCAGTAATAATAAACAATAGTTATTAACTGCGGAGAGCGTGGGAGTAAGGAATTTTATGATTGACTGATTTTGTATGCAAATCAAATTTTTCGATTTTGGAAGATAAGGTTTAAAAAATGAAAACAAATTTCAATTTTTAAAAAAACGGCGACGATGTTTCGGTAGCTAGATTCACTACCATCATCAGGTCACTAGTTAAAAATTAGTTACATAAATAACTCGTCAAAATAACTCATTGTTACAAAATCAATTCTAAAATCACATTTTTCTATTTTTGAATTTGAAACCGACATGGTTTCGATAAGTGATTAGTCAAACTAAATCAAAATAAATAATTTTTATTAATTAGCAAAATTCAACAACTTTACAGAAGATTCGGCCGTGATGTTCGAGTAATTATAACACGCACTGATCACATGAGCAATGAATTAAAACATTAATACAAACAATTAGGTGTAGCATCTAGAAAAGAATTTACAATGATATGAGAAAATGCGGAGCTCACCTTAAGGACGAAAGCCCCGCCGATTGTTTTTAACTTTACATTTTAACAGAACTATAACCTTTTTAAAAAGAAAGATGTTTACTGTCCGAACACCAAACTAGAAGTGACGCGAGACAAGCGTTTCGTCGCCAACGGCAAGAGTTCAGAATTCATTTGCGCAAGCGCGTCGATGATGCTTCAATACTAAAGTCAATAGTTTCTATATCGACCGCTGCGCATTAGTGTACCGACCGTCGATGGATTATCATGACTAGATGGCGCCACTACACTTCACAGTGTGGGGATTTCATACCTTTTCACTCACGATTGTCGAGTCATGAAGAGTTCTCACTCTTACATAGAAAAAGACGAGAATGCCGGCGTGGTAAGAAATGCGCAAGTATGAGTGTGTAGTGAGAGGCAGTCGTTAGGTGGAAACCATTACAAGCAGAGGTTCAAAATCATAGTTCAATAAATAAGTAATATTAATTGCACAAAAGTTTATTTAATTATTTACGAACACCTTAATACCTTATGGGAAACCTTCTGAATTGTTCCAGTCTTTTTGGTAATTAAAGTCCGTCCCAAACCCACAACAGTTTAAGATGGTCGTCTGTTTTGACAGGTGAACAACAGTATTTAGTCAAATAGGTTCATTAAAATCACCACACTTGAACTAATTTCTCTTTTTATCCTGGAGGTTGTGCATGAAGCATCCATGTCCTGATACGATAGATAACGAAAAACGAAATCCTGATTTAAACTTCAAATTAAGCGGATTCAACAAAATATTCCAAAATTCTGAAAAATGCGAAAGCATTAACGAAAAAACTCAACGAAAGCATTGGAATTAAAGGGAAAAAGTGCGCTCTGCAGTTTAGAATCATTACCGTGATTCACATTTCTCGTAAACAAAGCATATCTTGGAGATTCTTTTTGAGAGAAATATTTCGCAAACGAATTAACGAACCTTACATTTGAAAACACGAGGGAACCTTTTAATTTTCACTGTCGTTCTTCTCATTGCAAAATATTTGCTTCCCTTAATTCCTCTTAATCCTCTTCCTTTTTCATCATTCCAGCAAAAGGGAACTTTTTTACTTTGGCTTTTTGTGTTTAAAACAAAAGCTCTCTGAATTAACCAGAGATTGCTCTTTTGTAGGAGGAAATAAGTCTGAGGGAAATTTAAGCTATCTCGCATCTTGACATCGTTTAGCGTGAGATTAATTAACCAGTATATGTATTGGAATAGAATATTAGGATATTGGAATATAAAAAAACCACATTAAATAACTTGTCCTTTGAATTTAGTTCCAATTTAGTCACAACGTTCTCTGACTGTACTATATATTTGAGTTATACTGCGTTCCCAACCCTGTGATTGTGAATGCATGCTCATGTCGTCGATCTACATATTGACGCTTCTATGGTCAACTGTCAACCAAAAACACAATATCATCATATGTTTTAAAGTGTTATTTTAATTTTTAATTTTTAATTTAATAATTATTTTTGAAAAAAGAAGTCTTTGAGTTAAAAAATAGAATGGAAAGAAATAATCTTCTTTTAATTTTTCAAAACAAAATAGAATTATACCTGACAAATGGTTAGTCTTACAAAAAACAGTTATTACTTTTTACACATTTGTAATTTTATAAGTTTATTTCATATTATTACTTTTTACAGATGTATGACGGTTTTAGTGAACTTTCCAATTATCAATGTTTATAATGTACATATTTCAATATATTTTTAAGGATTATAAATTTCTAAAACTTTGCGATACGTAAACTAACCTAAAAAATGACTCTTAACGTTCGTTTGACTTTTTGTACTCATGTGCTTGTATTTTTATAGTCCTGAAGAGCCATGTTCATGGCGAAGTGCATTGATGACAGAAAATAAAGATTGAAATGCTTTGAATTTTCGACTTAGAAGAATTTTTGTTTCTTAATAAAAACCAAAGGCCACAATACACTGAATATCATTTTTCAATAAGAAAAAGGTCGATGAAATTATACAATTAATTCGAATATAATTTTAGACTAATAGGATAGAATTTTAAACTATTAGATTTGAATATTAGACTATTAGAATTCTGTACATTTATTACATTCTTTTTTTTAATACGAAAACGTGCTCTCAGTGCAAAACGTGCTCCCACGCAGAGAAAACGTTCCCCTTCCATACGCTGAAACTTACCCCTCCTTATCGCACTCGCCGCTAATTGGCTCGTGAAGCGGCGAGTACAATAAGACGGTGGAAAGTGCCGACGCATGGAAGGGAACGTTTTCTCTGCGCGGGAGCACGTTTTGCACTGAGAGCACGTTTTGCCCCTATCTGAACTGATTTATTTACACTCATTCATTAAAATACCACCATTTTATTTATTATTTAATATTTTTTTATTTCTTCTTATTTTTATTAATTATTATTTTTGTAATTATTATTTTTTTCAATTATTTTTTTAATTATTATTTTATGTAATCAAATATTATTAGAAACAATGTTAAAATTGATCAATTGGAACAAAAAATTGTATACGAAATATATTTCTTTTTGCAGAAAATATAAGTCCGTCTTTTTATGTTTTAGGTAAGAATTTCCGGCACATTAACATGAAGGTAAAGATTCCTTTTAAAAATTCCGCTGACCACGTAAGTAGTTTTTATGATCTATGAATTCTCAGCTAGTAAGCGGAAAAGCGCTGAATGAAAAATATTCAACCGATTTAGTTTCTTATGGTCACGGGTCGTGGAGGCACGTGCCTTCAAGTCGCGCTGCTAGCAGCGGAAAGTTATTACCGCATAACTTCATCAACAAGTCAAATAGCCACATTTGGAAGGCAACTTCGCACCAATATCGACGCAAATATTCCGGGCACGGCTCACGAAAAATGTGATCCTTCAGTTCCATATCGATTACACGTCTAAGCCAGTAAAATCTACATGAAAAATCGGAGCATAATAAGGCGGAAGACAGGATTCTTAATTACGGTCAAAAGGAAAGTGTAGCTTAAAATTTTCCCTTTTTCCGCTCGAATAGCAACTTTTTCATATTTTGACGTTCATTTGACTTTAAATCACTGGCTCTGACTTTAAGTGTTTCCTACATGAGAAAGGAATGAGAGATATTTTTAAAAAAAAATTAAGGGCGAGAGTGGTTTAGGGTGTCTAAAAAATGCGTTTGATGTTTCTAGACAATATTTTTTTTTTTTTTTTGAAAGGGAAAAATTAATTTAGCTCTGCATATTTTTTTCCAACTTTTACTGTACAAAAAAAAATAAAAGAAAGTTTTTTCGTTAAAAAAAGTTGAATAGTACGATCGACGTGCTCTGTGAGGGAAAAATCTATTTTTTTGACACTATTAATGCATGGAAATTATTTTATTTACCAAAAAAAGGAAAAAACTGCAACTGTCAACGCAGTAGTAGAAGATCACTTGGAACTAACACTGCACGCCACCTATGGACGGAAAAAGAAAGCGATTCGACACAAGGAACACGGACCGCGCTAAAATTTAAATTTAATATTTTTTGAAACCGAACAATACGGGCTTACTGTGCCCGTGTGTGTAAATAAATAAATAAATAAACAAAACAAAAAATAAAACAAATAGTTATAATGTAAAGGTAAATAAAAAAATATAATAAAAAAGTGTTCCGTTATGAAAATGTTTAATTTTTGTTATTAAGTGTTTCCATAGTGTTCATATAAAATGTTTGTTATTTATTCAACCATAAATAAATAACCACAATTGTTTAGCTAAATAAATCCCGTCGCAGATTGTAATTAGTTCGCGTGTTTTTCTTTGTTGGCCTCATTCTTTTAATTACATTTTGTTATTTTACGCAAAGCTGTTTATTTTTATGATCAGTAAATGTATTTTGATTATCGTGGAACTGCATTCATTATGATTATAACACGTCCCAGATTTTCATAACACACATCCTTTTGCGTAGACCAGAGATGAGTCGCTTATTATTAAATCACAGCACGTTGAATAAAGCGAGTCTTGGATGTAGTCACGTTCCCACTTATGTTATTACCGTATCGCCGAATGCTTCCACGGGAACATTTTAGACTTAGCATAATAAATATCATCAAAGTTATACGAACAAAGTTTTCCTGCGCTACGAAATTATCCTAGCATATCCGAATAAACCGATTTAGATGTCGAACGGTAATGACACATTTGTCGAGTCGAATAATTATCTTGCTTTCATACGATGCACAAACTTTGCACTTAACTAGACAACATGAATAACATTTTTAAAAACCCCACACGAGGATTCGTAGAACAGATGAACAGATGAATAAATGAACCAGTTGGAATTTTAAAGGTTATGATTATGCGAATAATAGAGAGCCGTGCGCTGTGAATATTTTTCGGACATGAGACGACACACGACATGAGACGACACACGACATGAAACGACACACGACATGAGACGACACACGACATGAGACGACACACGACATGAGACGACACACGACATGAGACGACATACGACATGAGACGAAACACGACATGAGACGACACACGACAGGAGACAGCGCTGGACATGAGACAGCGCCCGACATGTCCAGATGTCGTAAATTTACCGAAGCACACTGCTCTCTACTATTCGCAAAGTCATAACCTCTTTTCACTTTGGGGCATTTCTCCATCAATTGTCACATTATTAAATTCGTAATTTTCTTTACAATGATGTCTTACAGTTAGTTATAAAGTTCCATTTTACAGTGAATTATCATACCTTTATTTATAGTATACTCTTCCCATCTCTGGGACCTTATTGTATCATCATTTATACGTCTAAATACTTCTTTGTCTATGACCAACTATCAAAAATATGTTGTGTTTTGTAAAGTAAATTGTTTTTATAATTTGAACACATAGAATTGACATATTTTAAAAGAATTGACATTTTCGAAAAAAATTTGTATTTTCCAAAGGAATTGACACATACTAAAAGTATTGACACATTTTGAAAGAATTGACACTTTCGAAAAAAATTTACACGTTCCAAAGGAATTGACATATTCTAAGAGAATTGTCACATTTTGATAAAAATTAATACATTTTAAAGAAAATGGTAAATTTTGAAAGAATTGACATAACCTGAGTGTTGAATTTGTATTATTGAATAAACGTTAATTACTGAAGTTTCAAAATTGTTAAATTTTGTAGGAGTCATTAATGTGTAAAAAAATTTATTTAAAGAATTTGTTAACAAGACTTCGTATAATTTGTAAAAATGAAAGATTCTGCAAAAACATTGTTTAATCTAAGAAGAAATCAAACAAACATTGAAAGTGAGGTTATGTTTTTGTGTAAAAATTTTGCTTTTTCAATTAGAAACATAATCTTTTTTGCAATTATTTTAGTCGAAAGTTGTTAAATGTTATTTTAAACAAAATGAGTCAATAAAAAGTACATTTAAACGATAATTTTAAAAAATTCACTTTTTGAAACAAAATCACTATTTTTTACTTTTTGTAGTTTTGATTCAGAAAGTGAATTTTTAAAAATTATTCTTTAAATGTACTTTTTATTGGCGTATTTTGTTTGAAATAACATTTAACAACGTTCGACTAAAGAAAATTGCAATAAAAGATTATGTTTCTAACTAAAAAGCATAATTGTACACAAAAACATAACCTCACTTTCAATGTTTGTCTGAATCTTCCTTAAATTAAGCAATGTTCTTACAGAAATTTGTGAAGAGTCGAAAAGATAATTTCGGTTTGTTATAGTATTTCGAAAACGCAAGTCTAATGTTTCCTAAACTTAATCCAGAAACAGTTAGTTTATTTTTAAACTTTCACGTCCTCCCCATCTGTCCAATAACGCTCTAACTTTTAAAAACTCGTCTTCCTGCCTTATTGAATCGTCTTTTTATCACCAGAAGTTTCAAATCCTTGACGAGGGTAACCACCCTTCTGTTTAGTAATTACTGATCTCATTTTACCCTCGAGTTTTTATATAAAAGTCTTGAAATTAACAAAAATATTGCTGCTCCCGTAAATTGGATACGTGTTTTTACTTTTATGTAATTGCGGGTACGTTTTATGGCGCTACTTAATTTCATTAGTTGCCGCTTACTACAAATTATCCTGCAAAGAATTTTCGATCTCTACTAGTTTCGATAATTACTGTTTTAATAATTACTATGTTAATAACACAGCCGATAAATTATTTATTAATTAATTATTTTATTTATAATACTGCTTTTGTTCGATAGACCCATTTTTACGTATTTCGGTTCGCTGAATCCGAATCCGAAATAAAAAGTTTTTCGTCTTTTCTTTCTAGCTTCAAAGAACAAAAAATTTAAGTTTAAATTGTTGTAAAATTTGTAAAAACTATTTTAAAAATGCAAAACTTACACTAATGTGATCCTTGAAGTTTTACCTTTAATTTAAGCCCAGAAAACTTGAAAAATATTCAGTAGTTCCCGAGATATGACTCCAAACGTCTGCGCACGTAAATCGGCCAAGCTGGATTTTACCTGAAAGTTTAACGCTCGGCTGATTTACATGCGCGGACGTTTGGAGTCATATCTCGGGAACTACTGAATATTTTTCAAATTTTCTGGGCTTAAATTAAAGGTAATACTACAAAGATCACATTAGTGTGGGTATCGCATTTTTAATACACTTTTTACAAATTTTGCAGCAATTTAAACTCAAATTTCTTGTTGTTTTGAGGCTAGAAAGAAAACACGTAGTAACTTTTGAATTCTGACTTCGGATTTGGATTCAGCGAGCGGAAATACTACTGTTTTTGTGATTACGAAATTTTCTGTAATTACGAAAAGTTCAGAAAAATTTAAATTACAGATCATTGAGAAAATGTTGTTCTTTGATTCAAAGGAGGATTATGGCTGACAGTTAAATATATATATATATACGTATATATGAGATTGAAAGACGTTCCCACGTTGGTTTGATTATCGTGAAAAGTTCGTCTGCGGACGGCTCCTTCAAAGGCACTTTTCCACATTTCCGCTACATCGGCGTTTGGCAAACTTGTCCATTAACCAAATATCCTCTTCGTTCGAAAGTCCATTAGCGAGAGTGATATTGATCAATACAGTTTTACGTTTTGACATTTTTTTAAACTTTTTCTGGATCAATTTCTTAATACGAAACGTGTCCAAAAACGCCTCAGCCTTATTACTACTTTTTATTTCAGTTATTAATTATCGCATTTCAACTATTTCCGTTTTGTAACTGTTTCCAAAATGTCATTGAAGATTTAATTCTCGTTTGGCAGTTTTTCGAGGATGGAAATTCACAAAATAGAAAAAATACTTAACTCCTGATTTTTGCCAAAAGTCTTGATTTTTTGATTAACTTTGGGAATTTCTCTTTTAATACGTGGCTAAGAAAAAACAAAAATGTTCCGTTTACAAAAATTTTCGCTAATAAATTATATTGTCGTGCTTCAACCGCTATGGTTGAACACAAAATGAAGGGCTGAGAGCTTCGAGCCGGCTTTTATATCCCCTAGAAGCGGTGCAGCAATTCGTTGCGCACTCTGGTGGGCAGGGCTCGAACTCTGCGTCCCCCACTACGTGCCAGCTGCCGGCAGCTTCCAGCCGTGTCTGACAGAGGGCGCGCCGAATTGCTACACAGCTCCTAGGGGGTATAAAAGCAGGCGCAAATAACGCAGCGAGTCATTCTGCCTTCAACTGCAGCTGCGTGCAGGTAGAAATAAAATAAACAATGCTATTTATCTTCACCCTAAATTTTTATATTCTTTTTCCAGCCTTATTTTTTCTAGCCTTATTTTTTCTAAATAACTAACATCATTTCTTACTCTATTTTAGGATGAACAATCTTATTCAACTTGAATTCCAAAGCTAATAAATTTTTACAAGAATAGGTGTAGGAATACTATGTAATCACTTCTCTGTTTCAAAAATGTTGGTAATTACTAAAAGATTTTAAAAAATAGATAATAAAAACATCCACCTTCATAAAGTAGTTAATAATTTCCCTCTAGGTAAAGTCCATCTGCGTACTTCTAAAACAAAAATTGCTGTAGTGCGATACAAATCATGACCAGCAAAGAAATTTTCTCGAAAAGAGAAAATCGTCACAAATAAGCCTTTGCGTCCGTTTCAATTTCCCCAAAAACGGTCAACTACAGAATATTACTCGGAGTTTGCTCATCATTAGCGGTGAGAAAGTAAAGGCACCTAGCTTTCCTGAATACGCACGAACTTCTGTCAACATATGTTAATTATTAAAAATATAAAAAGTGTTTTTCCTGATTGAACTTTTTGATGATTCGGTTCTTCATATTAGTAGTCGTTTTTAACTTGGCAAACTTTTAAAATTGCATGGTTTGTTTCAAAGTCTCAAGGGGTGATAGCGAGCCTTTGTCACATTGCGCTTCCCGACTCATTATCTCGAGGTGACCCAGTTCCTTTAATGAGGATATCTCCGAGGGGGTTGAAGAATTCCGGAGGCGAAAAGATTCTAAAGTCTGAAAGACGAAATTTATCTTTTAATTGTAACAGAAATAATTACTAAAATGTTGCGATTAAATGTCAGAAAGGCAAAACTGAAGAAGAGATTTCGAGAAAACGTGGAATCCTTTACAACTTATCACAAATGAACAATTTGCCGAATGTAAGCTTTAACTCAAAGGTCTTGTCGACCAGACGGAACACTTTAAGACCAGTCGGTTTATGTGCCACTGGAGATTCTCTACGATTCTGCTTTTCTTCCCTGAATCGTTGTCGCGTATACATTGTAAAGGGAAAAACAAAACCTGGCGAAAAGTCAGAACATGAGAAGTACGTACGAAATAAAAAAAGTAGAAACGCAGAGTTCAGGGTCGAACTCGCCAACTGGAGAGATGAGATTTATTCGACTTTTATTCTGATAAATTGTTTACTTGCCTCCAGAGACGAATTTTTCTTTTCTGGGGAATTATAGCTGATTTTTGCAATAGAGTTCTGGATTTTCGAATTGTTATCGATGACCTAGCTTTTTTCCTCTTGCCATCGGTTTTAAAAATCCAATATTACCCAAATTATGAACCGAATGGTACAAAATAAAAAATTGTCAGGTCAATTACTGAAAATAATCGAGAGGATTTTACGTCTCGTGCCAGAAAGTTGAAACAAATGGAAGGAATTACTGAATAGTCTCTTTGCTGATTATATAACCGGGCGCGTCGCTGCGTAAGACTTCAGACAGTTACGAATCATTGAACTGTTAAAACTGTTCAGTTTAATATCTGAAAGGAAATTACTTTTTCTTCTAATTTATTGCATAATAATTTCTTCAATTAATACAACGCTTTTTATGTGCTTTGGAATCTAAAGTACACGTAAAAACTCTTCAAAAAAAAAAAACACTTGATTGTGAGACAAAAAGAGTTTGGAGCGGGAGACGAAGTTTCTGAATTCCAAAAGTTTGGAAGAAGCGTGTCAATTTTAATCGGATCATGCGAAAGGATTTCAATCACCAGGGCGTCGGGTGCATCAAAGTGAAGAGGAAATCTTATCCCTACTACTCGACACGTCCTAAGAGTGGGGATAGCCGACGTTCTGGTGTAGATGTTTCTGAAACTGATGGGATGGATGATTCACTGATGGGGGAGCTGTCGATCCACTGATTGGAGGACGGGAGATCCACTGGTGGGGGATCCACTGATGGGAGATCCACTGGTGGGGGATCCACTGATGGGAGATCCACTGGTACGGAACGACCGATTGGTGCGCTTGCGCACTAGCAGGGATAGTGAACGAACTGGTGGGGATAGAAATCACGTAATTGGTGCGCTCCCGCAATAGGAGGGGTGGTCAAAGAACTGGTGGGGACAGCAATCACGTAATTGGTGCGCTTACGCACTAGTGAATAATTTGAACAAACTGCTGGGGATATCAATCACCTTATCGGTTTCTAATTGGTACAGAAAATAACCTTTGATTGATAGAGCAATTCAGCAATAAATGGTACCATATTTAATCTATTCAGGAGAAGACTTGTAAAGATACTATTATTTATTGAATTTAATGCTAACACCTGTTTTTATCAAAGACCACCTGTGAGTGATTAAAGCTTACACTGTATTTCCTGTGACAAGGATATGGACACGGGAGATCGACGACCACACGATCCGAAAGATTGATCGATCTGAGAGCGGATGCAGAAGTTGCCAAACGTGTTTCTTGAGGATCTATTAAGCTTGTATTTATTTGGGTCACAGGGTGAGGAACGACAGTGAGCCAATGGGAGGACAAGTCCCACGCTGATCGCCAAATGCAGTCAATAAAAAATTATTTCGAAAGAGAGAAAAATGAAGGGTAGATAAAAACGGTCAATGCTCGGAGAGCGCGTTGGCGAACTTGATCCCGACCCACGCTCGTTTTTTAAATCTTATCTCATCGATTCGCCGCTTTGTTCATAAAGCGTTTAATACATATCGTGATTAGCGATCTCGATCCAACAGTTGTTAACGATTGATTTTAATTCTCCAATTAATTTAATTAAAGTTTTCCGCTTGATTTGATTTTAACCTTTGGCTGATTACTTTTTAGATCAGTATTTCGCCTTCTACTTGATGTATTAGTTTTGTGTTAAAAATAAAACCAGTCGTTTATTATTTTTTCGTTTTGCCAGATTGTAATCAAATATCGAAAACAGTTGTTAGAAGTCTATAAATCTATGAGATAGTTTTTGAATACTATTTATTTAAAACAAATAACATGCTAATCAAATAACGTGCTATTTGTCAATAGCAGTGTTTAGAAATTTGAAAATTGTTAGCATGTTAAATATAAAAATAATAAATAAAATAAAAGTCAAGTATATTAATAAGGGAATTATTCAACAGGTCGATTCCCGTTCCCTTATCGAAAATGTTGATTGCCTATCGTGTCTAAGAGAGTTGCTGGATTATTTGTGCGCCAACCTGATTATTAAACGCACACCATCAAAGTTGATATGAATATTCAACATACGAAAAAGCCACACAGTTAATATTGGTCAGACAGTTTTATGTGCGGTTTAGCCGGGCGTTCCTACCATCCGTGATCGTACATTTCTCTGCCGTTCTTCAGGCAAAAAATCGATGGCATAATACCACGCTATTATTTTCCGTTTCCTATCTTGGTTTTAAAACCTGATTTGAAAACAATTCGAATCGAAGCATTGTCTAGTAGGTAGGAGTTCAATTTTTCTTAAATTTTGCTAAAAAATTTCGGTGTTTTATCTCAATTTTGACTATTTTTCATTTATTAACTTTTGCGCCAAGTTATTTTTAATAATATTTTTTTCATTTATATTTTTATATACTGTCACGTGGCCTCTGGTTTTCGGTTAGCTCTCCAGAGGAACACGAAACAAGATCTCACACGTAGAATACTCACTGGAACGGATGAGAGAGAGAGAGAGAGGAGAGTTCGTACACAAAAAGAAAGAAAACACTTCGTTTCTATAGGAAATTAAACTTTAATTCTACTAAACTTTATTACCTCCCTCGGCAAAACACTTTGACACGGAAATGACTCCCACAGTCCCGGTCACGACGAAGAACACTAACCTCGAAGCCGGGCCAACGTTTTTCGGTAGGCGAACATCTTTTCTGCTCCAGCAATCTCTTGCGACGTCTCGAAACACACTGAGGAGAGTGGGCCCGGAGCGAGCGACGTGAGTTCAGGCTCGCTCCACCAGACGGCGCCACTTGGGTCTTCTCGCGACTGCTGCCCTCACTGGTCAGCCTTGGAACCACTTGGCGTTGACGTTCCTTTACGACATCACCGGACGCATGTACGCGACAACCGATAACTAGTATCAATCGGCTCTCACGCGACCGGTGATTAGTTGATCCAATTATCCCTGAATTTGACCCTCTGTTCCTCCAGATTGAGTATAAGTGCATTAGTGAGTTATAGTAAGTCAATTTTCAAGGGTGTTGTGTTTCGGTGTTTTACAAATTTTTCAATAAAAAATAGATTAACCGCTCGTTAATCAAAATTATCAATTTTCAAGGTGGTTAGATGTAATTAACAAAATATACATTTTTTTAGTATAATTTACATCGTAATTATAAATATATATATATAAACAGTGAAAAGAAAATTTTTTACAAAATATTTAACACAATGTGATGAGTTTTTGAGCGTGCCTCGAGACTTTTACTGCGTTTCAAACCGCCCGCGTTATTCTAGTGCATTTTTTTGAGGTTATCTTCGGCGAAATCCCGGAGAATTGCCACTGACAGTGGTTCTTTAAGAAACCACGTCACAATACATATTATATTTTATATATATAATTCCTGAGCAGTGATTTTATTTAAATAATAAATCTGAGAGACGACTCTATCTATAACAAAGAATTGATTTTACAAAAAGAGAGATCACCTGTCGTCTGGCGATTAATCCGAAAATAATATATTTCACATTTTTAATAATTGAAAGTCACTACAGTTCGAATAAAAGATGTGTATCTTGAGAACACCTGACTAGAAGTGACGCGAAATGGCGTCTAATCTTCAACGATGCTTCAAAAATCACATTGCGCATGCGCTTCATATTATGATTGCGTTAAAGTCGTTGTCTATTTTACCGACCGTTGCGCTTTGGATTTTATCGACTATCAATTAATATGTTCAGATGGCGCAGGAGTTTTTCAATGATTAAGAACAAAATGTGGTGACAAACAAAAAATGACAAAAATGAAAAAAAAATTGTGAATGAAAAATTTTACCAATTCACAATAGAAAAATTGTGTCGCGTGATTAATTTTACATATTCGAAATGGGAATATACTAATATGTTAGATAATGGAATTATCGAATGCGGGGAGACGCTGCGTCAAACACAATTTTATTTAAACCCGTTACACCTCTGCTTTTACGATATTGCAATACTGATTATATCGAATTATTCCGTCAGTGATCGATTACCGTTTGTTGTTTCACGTACAAATGAATTAAAGTTCAGTAATATAATTAGGTTCATTAAACATGTTTTGATAAATTTAGCAGCACTTTGGTACTTAATTATACAAAATGAAATTTCTTTTATTATTTCTTTTATTTTAATAATATTTTAATATTAGTATAATATTATATTATATTAATACTATATTATATTAATACTATATTATATTAATATTATATTATTATATTAATATTATATTAATTCTTTATTATTTACATAATAAAAAAATAGTAAAAGAATTTTGAGTGAATTTAAATGACTTGTTTTATTACCGCACGGTATCTTATTTAAAATTGCAAAAATTGTCGAGACTTTTGACGCTACTGTCACTTGACGAACCCTTTCACAAAGCTACGTAGCATTTCGCAGAAGCAATTTTCTCTTCCATCATCGAGAGGAGATTGCAGCAATCAGTGGACAATTAACGAGGGGAATCATCTACCCTGAAAGCCCATCTGGACGAGTTGCATTTTCCCTTTTTCATAACCACTAAATTCAAGTTTCCGCCTTCACTTATTATTTTTTAAATTTACAATTAAATTGCTTTATTATATTTTTGTCTCCACAGTTAGCTAATAGTAAAAAAAAAATGAAACTTCGAAAAAAATTATATAATTGTTTTTATCGTCAAGAGAACTAGGTCCCGGTACGCTACAATGGAATAATTACATTCCGAATCAAAGATGTTTCTAGATAAAGAACACCTCGACAAGAATTGGTTAAAGACCGTTTATGTAAGATGCAATCTTAATTAATAAAGCAGTAGGGAAATATCTTCCTATGGCTTTAAGACGTCCCTCGGGAATTTTCGTGAACTCAATTAAACAGACAATCCATATAACTGGTTGTTCTATTTGTTAAGTAATTTGTAAAGTTCGAAAGCAGGAGAAAGTTTTTGAGTTTGGAGGACTAGAAAGTACCCTGAACAAAAAACTTAAGTTATTGCAATGCGACGACGACAGCAGATGCTTTTAACTCCCGTATAATTTAACGAATGAACTTACCACGGTGTACTCTTGCTAACTACCGTAAGTTACGACGAATCTTAGGAGAAAACTCTTCGCGTCTCTCTTCCACTCCCGACTCATTCTTTCATTCGCAGTGTAAAATCGTGTTGCCAACCTGAGAAATAAATTCTTAATTAAAGAACTGTTTACAGGGAACGAATGATTTAGAGGATTTTAAGGCATCCTCGGATATCGCGAATAAAAAGCCAAGTGCAGAAACACGTTCTCGATTGTCGATCCAAGTGGAAATATTTCTTCCTTCAAATAGAGATACTCGAAACTCGTTTCGCATTCCTTTATTTGTTTACTTTTTATTATTCAAAGCAGTAAATCCATTCAGACTCAAGCCATTAATATTAATTTTAAGCCATTTTACTTGCATTTCAATACAAACGATATTTTATTTATGAAATCGGTTTAATCGAATAATTGCAGATTTTAGTCATGCAGGTCAAGCGACAATTTTTAATTAATCATATCAATTCTTGAAATGTTTAAAAATAATCTAATAAATCTTCCAAACGTATTTTCAATCTTTGAACGAATCTTTGAAACGAATCGTGAAAATGAAACTTTGGGATAAATAATTGAAATGATTCTTTGAAATGAATTTTTGAAATGAATTTTTGAAATGAATTTTTGAAATACATTTTTGAAATGAATGAAATGTTGGAAAGGAGTCTAAAATTGATGATAGATATTTTTACAAACAAAGTTGGCAGACATTATTCATCATGTCAAAGAGTAAAAACTCGCGAATACTATTAGTGGTACGTTGTAGAAGTGTTTGATTAGAATTCGCAAACTAAGTTATGTCGGAAAATCACAGGCTACCGCGTAGCGCATTAAACCTAATCTGCCTAACTTCCGCTCGTTCCTACGCTAACTACGGCACTTAGGACTTGGCTCTATGCTATGCAAACGTGAGCCACCGCCTTGCACGAAACTTACATTATCCAGTGAGCCCAGATGTGCTAAGCAATATGTACTGTCAGTGTAACATATCTCTACGCTGTCGTTACTACGTCTAAAGGGTCTTCTCCAAAATCATTGCTCTACCCTATCAACAAGAACCACAAACTCTGTAGTTGAATTACTTAATTTCGATCCTCACTATTCATGCAAACTTCCTAGACTTTGTAATTCATGTTCGTACTTTCTTTAATCCAACGCGTATTATTTCTCTCACTCGGACCCCTCGATTGATACCTATCGTTGGCTCCGTCACTGCTGCGGGAAGACTACCCGAAACAGAAACTTCGAAAACCCTCGCTGATCTTCGGGAAATCCCGCTGATCTTTGGGGACACCCGCTGAGCTTTGAGGACTCCCGCCGACATTTGGGGACTCCCGCTGAGCTTTGGGGACTCTCGCTGAACTTTGGGGACTCCCGCTGAGCTTTGGGAACTCCCGCTAAGCTTTGGGGGCTCCCGCTGAAATTTGGGTACTCCCGCTGAGCTTTTGGGAACTTCCGCTGATCTTCGGGAACTCCACTGAGCTTTGGGGACTCCCGCTGACTTTCAGAAACTCCTGCTGACCTTCGGAGACTCCCGCTGAGCTTTAGGGATTCCTGCTGATCTTCAGAAACTCCCGCTGACCTTCGGAGACTCTCGCTGAGCTTTAGGGATTCCTGCTGATCTTCAGAAACTACCGCTGACCTTCGGAGACTCTTGCTGAGCTTAAGGGATTCCTGCTGATCTTCAGGAACTCCCGCTGAGTTTTGGGGACACCCGCTGAGCTATGGGGACTCCCGCCGACATTTCGGGACTCCCGTTGAGCTTTGGGGACTCTCGCTGAACTTTGGGGACTTCCGCTGAT
>WNHD01000037.1:0-74336 GCA_011057455.1 Ganaspis sp. Gsp50
TAAAGAAGAACGAAGCTAAACAAGAAAGCAGCTAAAGAATAAAGAAACTAAAGAAGAAAGAAGCTAAACAAGAAAGTAGCTAAATAAGAAAGAAGCTAATGAATAAAGAAAGTAAAGAAGAATGAAGCTAAAGAAGTAAGTAGCTAAACAAGAAAGAAGCTAACGAATAAAGAAACTAAAGAAGAACGAAGCTAAAAAAGGGAGTAGCTAAGCAAGAAAGAAGCTAATGAATAAAGAAACTAAAGAAGAACGAAGCTAAACAAGAAAGCAGCTACAGAATAAAGAAACTAGAGAAGAACGAAGCTTAACAAGATATTAGTTAAACAAGAAAGCAGCTAAGGAATAAAGAAACTAAAAAGAAAGAAGAAATAAGTTAAAGAAGAAAGACGGGAAAGAAGAAAGAAGCTTAACAACAAAGTAGCTAAACAAAGCAGCTAAAGAATAAAGTAACTAAAGAAGAACGAAGCTAAACAAGAAAGCAGCTAAAGAATAAAGAAACTAAAGAAGAAAGAAACAAGAAAGAAGCTAACGAATAAAGAAACTAAAGAAGAACGAAGCTAAAAAAGAGAGTAGCTAAGCAAGAAAGCAGCTAAAGAATAAAGAAACTAAAGAAGAAAGAAGAAATAAGCTAAAAAAGAAAGTAGCTAAAGATGAAAGAAGCTAAACAAGAAATAAGCTAAACTAGAAATTAGCTAAATAAGAAAGAAGCTAACGAAGAAAGAAACTAAAGAAGAATGAAGCTAAAAAAGAAAGTAGCTAAACAAGAAAGAAGCTAACGAAGAAAGAAACTAAAGAAGAATGAAGCTAAACAAGAAAGTAGCTAAACAAGAAAGAAGCTAACGAATAAAGAAACTAAAGAAGAACGAAGCTAAACAAGAAAGCATCCCAAGAATAAAGAAACTAAAGAAGGATCAAGAAAGAAGAAAGAAGAAAGAAGAAAGAAGCTAAACAAGAAAGTAGCTAAATAAGAAAGAAGAAAGAAGGTAAACAAGAAAGTAACTAAATAAGAAAGAAGCTAACGATTAAAGAAACTAAAGAAAAATGAAGCTAAAGAAGAAAGTAGCTAAATAAGAAAGTAGCTAAATTTAAAAACTACTCTCTAAATTTGAATCAGAGAAAATTTCGCTGATTTTCTCAGTGATTAGAATTTCACTGAGAATCATCAATACCTGCTGAGAAATCAGTACATCATTTGGAATTTTCATTTCACTGATTAAAACAGCGAAATTCCGCTGATTATAAGTGATACACTTATAGCTCTTTCAATCAGCGACTATTCGCTGAGAATCAGTGGGATTTCACTGATTCAGACTCAGAGAGTACTTTTCATAAGGCCAATTTTCTTAAAAGACATTGAAAAACTATTCCATGAAATTCTTTTTACGCTTGATTTCTACTGTAGCGAAATTTGAAAAATCGAGTGACGAGGGCAGATATTTTCGAAGAAATTGCGTGGCAGTTTGTCAGTTTGACAGCGTGACAAAGACGACAAGCTACCTGCAATTCCACGTGTTTCTATCACGCTTCGCGTATATTTACCCCAGTAAATGCAAAATCGATAGGTGGTTGTGTGGTTTGCAGGGCTTTGGCTGTACAACAGGCATATCGGGCATATCTTCGAGGTCGGAACCAACCAGAAGCCTCGATAACGTGCACGTGTATTAATAACAAATTGATCGTTAGTCGTTACGTCGACGAGAAAGAGAGATCGGCAAGTCTTGCTTCTTATGGCGGTCGTGTAAAGCCTTCAAAGAGAAAAATGGCCTCCTCAGTCTTGTGCTGTCATTCTTCAGAAAAGAGAGCCAAACAAAACGAACGACCTGTGCAGCCATAAATTGAAATTACTATCGAGGTTCATCGCTCCGTTATCGTCAGCAATGACGTCCTTTATTACTTAGTGACGTGCTTCCATAACCTTCTAATCGTCCATTAACCGGTTATTTAAAAATCCCTATCTCTCTGCGATTCAAGTTTATCTTTAGACACCAAAGATCCAGGAGATAAGGTTCTCTTGTATTATAACTGCCAAAAAAAAAAGAAGTACGAAATTTGTAATAAACTTTAAAAGTTTGTTTGTTATAATCGAGGAGTCGTCAACTAAGGTATTTTTCGTACACTTGCCAGATATTCTCGAATATTTTGTAGATATTCCCATATTCAATATTCGTAGTATTTGGAAGCTTTTTTTATATTCAAGAATATATAAAAATATTCAGCATTATTCTTAAGTACTCTCAAATATTCTTAGATATTCTTAGATATTCTTAGATATTCTTAGATATTCTTAGATATTCTGAAATATTCTCTAATAAACTCAATATTTTTATAAGTAATATACTTAAGTACTCTTAAGTATTCTTAAGTACTCTTAAGTACTCTTAAGTATTCTTAAGTACTCTTAAGTACTCTTAAGTATTCTTAAGTATTCTTAAGTATTCTTAAGTATTCTTAAATATTGTTTGATATTTGAGAATCTGGACTACTCTCTAATAAACTCAATACTTTTTACATAGTTTTTATATTTCGGGTTTTGAATTTTTAAGAATGATGCTTCTTTCACAAAAACATAGATAATGTCTTGTCTACTTTCTTCTAAATCTGCCATTGACGACAAAATTCTAGTCTATTTTTATATTTAAAACTTATTCTTACACATATTCAATAATATTTTTGAAAATTTAATTATATTTTCAATATTCTATATTCCTAAGTATTCCCAAATATTCTCAAATATTCGCATGATATTCTTTAAGAATATATTTTTCGTACAGGCATAATTAGGAGTTGACGACCCTCGGTTATAATTATTTATTTTTTGTATGGTATTTTTGTATGATAAAAGTAAATTTACTAAGTTATTTTATGTTTTGCTATTTTGTACTTTTTTTTCGTTTTACTTTTTCTGTACTGTTTTTTGTTTACTATTTTTTCTGTATTGTTTTTTGTTTATTATTTTTTCTGTGCTGTTCTTTAATTATTATGTACTGTCTTTTGTTTAATATTTTTTCTGTATTGTTTTTTGTTTATTACTTTTTCTGTGCTGCTCTTTATTTATTTTGTACTGTTTTTTGTTTACTATTTTTTCTGTATTGTTTTTTGTTTATTATTTTTTGTGTGCTGTTCTTTATTTATTTTTCACTGTTTTTTGTTTATTTTTTTTTCTGTATTGTTTTTTGTTTATTATTTTTTGTGTGCTGTTCTTTATTTATTTTGCACTGTTTTTTGTTTACCTTTTTTCTGTATTGTTTTTTGTTTATTATTTTTTTCTGTCTTGTTCTTTATTTATTTTGTACTGTTTTTTGTTTACTATTTTTTCTGTATTGTTTTTTGTTTATTATTTTTTCTGTGCTATTCTTTATTTACTATTTTTCTGTACTTTCATTAGTTTATTATTTTTTTTGTACTGCTTTTTTACTATTCTTTGAGTGCTACTTTTTTTTTACTTCTTATTCGGCACTGCTTTTTGTTTATTATTTTTTCTGGACTGTTTTTAATTTCTACTTTCTCTGTAGGTACTGTTTCTTACTTTCAACTTTTTCTGTAATGTTTCCTTTCACTTTTTTTCTGTACTTTCTGTACTTTCTATTTTTCCTGTACAATTTTTTGTTTACAATTTTGTCTGTACTGTTCTCTGTTTACTTTTTTTCTGTGCTCTTCTTTATTTACTATTTTTTATACAGCTTTTTCTTACTATTCTTTCAATGCTACTCTTTCTATACTTCTTTTTCTGCACTGTTTTTTGTTTCCTTTTGTGTTTTGTTAATAAATTTTTGTTTGTTTTGTGTTTTGTCGTTTGCTGTGTTTGATGGTAATTCTCTCGATACGTTTCTCGTAGAAATCTGCATTTGATTCAGTGCCACCATTAGTTAGCTCACGTTCGACATTGGAAGATTTTGCCCATGTCAAAGTTTCCTCATTAAATTTCAAGAGCATATATGGTTCAACATAGTGTTAGGAGTGTTAATTATAACCAGAATAAGCTCGCCATAGTTGCCTCTGCAATTTTGATGAAACTGCCTTGTTAATGTTCTTCTAAGTAGATTTTTTTACTGTTTTGTTCACATCATAAATTGCATCAATTTTCGAGTCCGCTTTCTTTTTTTTTAAATTGATACCATTTTTTCAATTTAATGCGTTGTTTTCAATTGAATGCGTTTTTTAAGTTTGATACCTTTTCTCTGATTTGATACCTCTTCTTTAATTTGATACCTTTTCTTTAATTTGATACCTTATCTTTAATTTAATACCTTTTCTTTAATTTGATACCTTATCTTTAATTTGATACCTTATCTTTAATTTGATACCTTTTCTTCAATTTGATACCTTTTCTTCAATTTGATACCTTTTCTTCAATTTAGTACCTTTTCATCAATTGAATACCCTTTTTAAAAAAATTTTGCACCTTTTTCTAAATTGATTTGTTAATGATTTGATTAAAAGTTGTTAGCTGGGAAAGAGATTTTGCAATGACAGTAACACCTTTTTATAATTCTCAGCTCTTTGGACGGGATTTCGTTTATGGATCCCTGAATAGCGTTTAAACAGAAGTATCGATTTCCGGTTTGGTATTTCCCGCACACGAATCTATTTCCGTTCGAAATGAATTCCCGTTGAGTTGAATCGTCATTAAAAGGTAAATATCGAACGATAGCTGCTCATTAACAATCGTCACTTCAATCAGGGCAAAATTCGTCACGCTAGTTAAGTTGTCGCGATTGGAAATCAACCATCAAAACCTGCGTCTTTAAGTGTATTATCTACCCGACACCCACTCAATGAAATCACGCTTCAATTTTACTCCCAGCTGTAAAAACGTGCAATTATCGATTCTAATCGAAACAATTTATTAAGCAATTTATTTAGATTATTTTGTAACAGTGAAAGCAGATATTCCTTGTTGTTAATATTATTGTTGTTTTTATTCATTTACTCTTTTTATTTGATTCTCTATGGATACCCTTTCGGATTTTTACATATCTAAGTATCCATTTCTTTTGTTTTTATTTATTATTGTACTATTTATATTATTTACTATTGTTATGATGATGATGATGATGATGATGATGATTATTATTATTATTATTTTTTTTTTACAAAACAAATTTAGGAGAGGAAAAAATACATTTACGCATTTATGCATTATTATTATTATTATTATTATTATCAGTATTATTATTATTATCATTATTATTACACCTTTCTTACAATGGGAGTTTCGTTTCATCAATTATTTATTTAACATTTTGCCCTGCACCATCTAGATTCAGCGTGAAATGATTTTTTGATCGAAATGCAATGCAGAGAACAAAAGTAACTTAGATGGATGAAAGTGAAAAGACTTTCCGATGGAATGAAATATCTCATAGATAACAGTCATAAGCCGCATCATAAATTCAGTTATTTTTCCATTCTTACTTTAACTCTCTCTCTCTCTTTCTTTTTCTCTTTCTTTTTCTCTTTCTTTTTTCTTTCTTTTTTCTTTCTCTTTCTCTTTCTTTTTCTCTTTCTTTCTTTTTCGCTCTCGGAAACTTTTTTGTTTTTTCAATGCTCGTTCTTCTTTTCTTGGCATAAATCCCCCCAACTGGGTTACATTATGGTCACGATACTTTGGCGCCCACCGGAATCGAACAACTCGCGCTTGACCCTCCCTTTCCCTTGCCTGGTGCGACACCCTTCCTCTCGCTTCCCTAGACTTGAATCGGTCAAAGGACGTCACGCCTGGCGAACCCCGACGAGAATATCAGAATGCGCGCTCCAGTATCTACGTCACAACTGATACGTCAGAATAGACCGTCCTTGGCCAATGAAAATAGAGAAGCAGACTAAATTCTAGATACCAAAACAAACTTGCATGTTGTATATATGGCGACTTTGTAATACTTGTACGTTTAATCGATTTATTTTTGAGATAATTCGTTTTTATCAAAGTTGACGCTGGGAAGAACTTTAAAACAGTGATTTGCATATTCTTATATTGATAAAGAGGGACGTCATTTCGGTTTCTCGAAATCTTTGCACATTTTTGCTGAAGGTTGTGTTTTAAATTTTTATTTCAAGATAATATTGAACAGGAGATTTACTTAAGAGAATAGTTAAATACAAGTTTGTGATTATTTTACATGGAAATAGAAAAATCATGCTTTGGTAGGACCGGCTTACTTTTGCTGCTGGGATTACATTGTTAAGTAGAACAATCAGTGTTTAGTCGGACACATAATTTTTACTGAAGATGTTTCACTGCAGAGGTTTTAACATTTAATGAAAACACCATTTAAGTAGAAAAATAACTTTTGACCAGACATGAGTACACTTTCTACTAAAATATCATGTTTGAGTAGAAAAAACATTGCTTAGTCAGACATTCATTTTTTACTGTTAACATTCATTGCATAATTATTGTTTATGAAGTAGAAAAATTGTTTTGAAGTAGAAAAATTATTTTTGTTCAGACCAGCTTACCTCTTTTTGGAAATATTTATTTTAAGTAGAAAAACTAGTGTCCTGTAGGACTCAATGTTTTTGTACTGAAATAAGATTTTTGTTCGCTACAGAAGTATTAATATTTACAGTGAAAGCGAATTAGAAAAGATTTGTCATGATTCGCAATATGATCTGACGTTATTTGAATAACGATTTGATCTAATTTGAATCCTGATTTGATCTGATTTGAATCCTGATTTGATCTGATTTGAATCATGATTTGACTGTAGTAGATTTTCTACCAAAATATCGTTTTTCAGTAGAAAAATCAGTGTTTTGTCGGACACAAATTTTTTTACTGAATTGACGTTCTCATTTCATACAGAAATGTTAAAATTCAGTAAGAAAAGAACATTAAAGTAGAAAAAACCAAATTCGGTCAGACATGTTTACTTTCTCTACTGAAAGAATATTTTTAAGTAGAAAAATCAACTATTGGTCAGGCATGTACGTTCTTTACAAAAGCGATATTCTCAGTTTTCAATTATTTTCAATTCTTTGTAATTCTTTGAAATTCTTTGTAATTATTCTCAATTTTTTTCAATTCTATTGAATTCTTTATAATTCTTTGTAATTCTTTGTCATTATTTTCAATTTTTTCAATTTTATTGAATTCTGTGTAATTATTTGCAATTCTGTGTAATTGTTTGCAATTCTTTGTAATTATTTGCAATTCTGTGTAATTATTTTCAATTCTTTGTAATTCTTTGAAATTCTTTGTAATTATTTTCAATTTTTTTCAATTCTATTGAATTCTTTGTAATTCTTTGTAATTCTTTGTCATTATTTTCAATTTTTTTCAATTCTATTGAATTCTCTGTAATTATTTGCAATTCTGTGTAATTGTTTGCAATTCTTTGTAATTATTTGCAATTCTGTGTAATTATTTGCAATTCTTTGTAATTCTTTTTTTAACTTTCTTCTTTCTTTTTCTACTGCGTTTCTTCATCGAAAAATAATTTACAACAAAGTAATAAAAAAATCCTTTTCCTGAATGAAACTCTGTTCTAAAAAATTTTCACCTCATTCTTAAATCGAGATTTGCGCAATTTTCTCGCAACAGCAAAATAATTGATTTGATAAGTTTGCTGGTATGTAAAATAAATGGAGCACATGTAAGAGAAGACTTTATAAATAATATAAATCTTCGGGAGATTCTCGGAGAGTGCACCGCGGGTATTCAGAGGAAAACATATAGTATGTGAAGATCCTGCAGAACTTCTGGTTGCTCCGATCCTAGACTTGTTGGCGCCGAGCAACCCAACTACGTAAAATCGAGACCTTGGTGACTATCGACTAGTTCACATTCTCCTGGGGTCGCAATTTTTGTCTCACCAATTGTGCAATTTTTTGACTGTAACTCTTCTTCTTTTGCCAGTTTCGACCTGCTTTTAAAAGAACAACACGAAAGAAAAGTTTCTGTGTTATTAAGCTCCCCTCAGGGCTTTCCATAACATTTGCTTCTTTTTACAAGTTCCTTTTTAGTTTTACTTGTTTGTTATCAAACTGCGTTCTTTACATTTTTATCATATTACAGTACCTAATAACCTCCCACTCTTTCAATATTTATATCAACCTGACGAACCAAAGCGCAGAAACCAACTGTCTACTTTTTCAATCTTTGCGAATATTCTTTTCTGATTCTTTTAAAAAATAAAATGAAAATGGCTTCTTATGTTTGCATATTTTTGCCATTGTACATTTGTATTTTTGTATTTATATTTTTTCAGTATGTGCGACAGTAGAATTTTAGTATCTTAGTAATTTAGAATTTTAGTATTGTAGTATTTTGGTATTTTGGTATTTTGGTATTTTGGTATTTTGGTATTTTGGTATTTTGGTATTTTGGTATTTTGGTATTTTGGTATTTAATATTCTATCCATATATCTTTGCAGTGTGTTTTGTTAAATAAAAAGAAAAGTTGTATACCAATTTATTGAAGAATAGAATAGAATTTTATTACATTGACCTGTTTTATTAAAAAGGTACGAAAATTTAATATTTGACTAACATCTTGAGAGAAAAAGAGTATCTGATAAACATGAGGTTTTTTGCTTTAAATATTCGTTTCCTTTCATCTTTTCTCGTATATTCTCTTCCTTCATGCATTTACTTAATTTCTTTTACCTTTTTTAATTCTTGCTTCCATTTTCCTCTCGTCTTCTCACGATTTAGGTACTCATGTTTTCTTAAACTTGCTATTTGATCACATCCTTTCGCAGCACCTCTACATGTATTTTCTTCTTCCTGTCGATACAATTTGCATAAACTTTTCCCTCCCTTTATCTAGCATATCCGTGCTCCTACTTTATTTCTCAATTTAAATTTTCCTCCATCATTTTCTAAATGCCTTGACAATTTTCTTACTCCCTCATTGCATTTCTATTCTATATTTTGTTGTTTATTATAAGTATATTATTTATTATTATTATTACTATTTAAAATTATTATTCATTATTATTATTATTCATTATTATTATTATTCATTATTATTATTATTATTATTATTATTATTATTATTTTTATTATTATTATCATTATTATTATTATTTTTATTATTATTATCATTATTATTATTATTATTATTATTATTATTATTACTATTATTATTATTATTTCATGCATGTTTTACCTAATATAAGGGCAACAAAAATGAGAAATTATTTTGCTTTTATTCTAACTCTATTTTAACACTCTATTTTATTACTCTATTTTATTACTCTATTTTATTTGGACACTTTATTCTATTTTAAACTCTTTGTCTTTTAACTGTTGTATTATATTTTAATTCTTTGCATTTTATTCCTTAATTTGCACCATTACGTTTTATAATTCGCAATTTTTTTATCCTTCACTCAACTTGTGAATCATGTCTCCTATTCCTTGAATTTTACCGTGTATTTTCCATTCTCATTAATTCAAACTCTTTTCACTGGAAATGTCTTTCTTTAGTCCACATTGTAACTATTCCACATCTTTTTCTCTTTCTTTTATCTCTGGCCAAAATTTTTCGTGCCAACTTCCATTATCTTCTTTTTCTCTCATTCTATTTTCAAATTCTTCACTTTTGTTACTTTTTTAAACTCAAAACCACAAGTGGGCACTTATTGAGAATGTGTACAGTGCCCTTATAAAACTTTATTAATATGTTTCTTTTCATATATATGTTTCTTCATTCAGATATTCTCCACGTACACGTGTCTGCTTTTATTCTCCTATTCTTTCATTAACGAACTTTATATTCACGTATTTCTTTAACATATATTTTTCATACATATTTTTCCATATACAATTTTCACATACGTTTTACCATACATTTTTTACACACATTTTTTCACACATACATTTTTCACACACATTTTTTCAAACTTTTTTTCATAAACTTTTTTTCACACAGTTTTTTTCTTACACATTTTTACCTACTGTTTATTTTCATATCTTTTTGAATATATATATAATATTATATATATATATATATTATTATATATTTTTATATATATATATTAATATATATATATATATATATATATATATATATATATATGTTTCTACTACCTACTCATCGTTAATGAAAAGCCGCTGTTTACATACAAATGTTGATGAAAGTGAAGTTAAAATAAGCTTAGAGTAAAAATAAAACTTTGGATATATCCGCTGATTGGATTTTAAAGAAAAATGTTTCATTTTCAATAAATATTTTTAGCGTGCGATTTTAGAAACTAGTTCATATTGCTTCTGATATGTTTTTCTTCGATACGTACGTAAAATGGCTTTTTTTACACCTGCAGCATCTGTTTCCTAAAAAGCGTGAAAAAAACGTTTCTCTAGAAATCGGTTTTGATATATTTTCTTTTTCTCATTTAATAACAATAATATATCATCTGCATACACAAACTGGTATATTTGTTTTCGACCCTCTTTTCCCCTCTTTAGTTCCATTTCTATCTCTGACATCAATAAAGTGAGCGTTCGTTATCTAAACCCCCTTTTCAAACATTTTGCTTCCTACTTCTTGTTACGTTTTTTTCAAACCATTAACTATTTTTAGCGAAAACAATGCGACTCGTAATTCGCAATGACAAGATTATTATGTACCGAAATGAGTTGTAATTGTTATAATTTAACTATTCTATCGTGTAATAAAATATAATTGTATAATTCTTAACAAATCACTATAAAATTAACTGTAATACGAACATATTACTATAATAAGTAATTAAGAAATTAAATTGAATTAAAAGAAAATGCAATAATTAATAAGATTTTCAAATTTACTCACTGAAAAAAATTTCTGGTTAACTTAACCAGAAGGGAATGTTAAATATGACCTTACTATTTTTTCTGGTTAAATTAACTAGAATTCTGGTTAACTTAACTAAAATTCTAGTTGATTTAACCAACATTCTGGTTGACTTAACCAACATTCTGGTCGACTTAACTAATATTCTAGTTAATTTAACCGGAAAAAATCGTAAGTGCATATTTACTCTTCTTGGAGTAAGCTTCACTCCTCTTGGAATAAGTTTCACTTTTCTTGGAGTAAGTTTCACTTTTCTTGGAGTAAGTTTCACTTTTCTTGGAGTAAATTTTCACTCTTCGTGGAGTAAATTTCTCTCTTCTTCGTAAGTGCATATTTAACATTCCTTTCTGGTTAAGTTAACCAGACATTTTTTTCAGTTCATTCTTATTTTCACATTGAACAAAATTCGTATTATTTCTGTTTCATTTTCTTTTTTTTGACATGAATAGTCCATTTTTAATGAAAACACTTTTATTCACTAGACTTTTTTTAATTTCATTTTGAACTGATTTTTTACTCAAGACCTTCAATATTTATTCTGTAATCCACATGTCGTACCGCAATTTGCAGAAGCAGTGAAAACGTAGAAATAAAAAAATTAATCTCAGTAGAAGTGGTAATTTAAGTGAAAGTGGAAATGGAAGTGTAAATGTAAGTGTGAATGGAAAAAGTAAGTGTAAAAAATAAGTGGAAGTGGAAGTGAAAGTGGAAGTGAGAGAAAGCAGAAGTGAAAGAATAAGTGAAAGTGAAAGAAAAAGTGGAAGTACATACAAAAATTAAACACCAAAAATCAAAATTTATATTCTTCTTCTACAAAATTTATATTCACCTCTAACCGGAAGTCATTTTACCTGAAAACCAACCTTCAGCACTTTCCTTTCAAATCAAAATTGCCCATTTACTAAAAATGGCCACTATTTGATTTCGGTTTGAGGATTATTCTCATTTTTTGGTTTAAATGAAATCGTTGAGACGTGAGATTTCTTCCACTCAGCCATGTTTGCTTTTCCTTCTCTTTCTCACTATTTTGCACTCTCGTCTTTTCCTGAAATCGCATTAGAATGCTTGGCTACACGTAGTGAAGTGACTATAAATGGTCGCACGGTGCCCCTTTTCACTATCTTCCACTTTCTCTTCCCTTTTGTTCTCTTCCATTGAACTGCGTATCTCAGTAAATGAAAAATCACGAGTTTCATCCTCTGCTTTTCAATTCTCTATCTTGCAAAAAAACACAAATTCCATTTTTAAATATTCGAAAAGTTATCAAAAATTCTGTCTAGCTGCAAAACCAGAAGACACCTGCAATACATCGAGTGGAATAATTGAATCACATTATTTGAACCATTAAAACGTAATACATGACGTGATTCATTTAATTATAGTTCTGGTTTTACCAAATAAAACGAAATTGCTTGCTTTTTTATTTTTAAATAAAGCATTCTACTATTGTTCGCGTTTTTCAATTTTTATTTTTGCGTTTGTTACTTTCATTCACAGAACTTGTTTGACGCCTCTTTATCTGCTTGTCGTTTTAAAATGAAAGTGAAAGTGAAAATGAAAGTGATACTGAAAGTGAAAATGAAAGTGAGAGTGAAATTGAAAGTAACAGTGATAAAGTGAGAGTCAAAATGAAAGTCACAGAGAGAAAGAAAAATGGAAATGAGAATAAAAGTGAAAGTGAGAGTGAAAGTGAGAATGAAATTGATAGTAACAGTGATGAAGTGAGAGTTAAAATGAGAGTTAAAGTAAGAATCAAAAAGAAAGTAAAAGAGAGAATAAAAAATGGAAATGAGAATAAAAATGAAAGTGAGAGTGAGAGTGAAATTGAAAGTAACAATTATAAAGTGAGAGACAAAGTCAGAGTTAAAGTGAGAGTCAAAATAAAAGTCAAAGTAAAAGTAAAAATGAAAGTAAAAATGAAAGTAACAGAGAGAATTAAAAATGGAAATGAGAATAGAAGTGAAAGTGAAAGTGAAAATTTGTCGTACAAGTGTTTTTAAACTTCATTCTTTTCTTTATATTCTTTTTTCAATTTACACACATTAATTATCAATTTTATACTTTTACAATCTACGACAGTTTGTGAATTCGAGCGTGAAATATAAATATTAAAAAAAGTGTCAATCTGCCTTCTGGAAACGTGGTCCCTTTGAGAATAAAAGGCTATTAATTCTTAAAACTAAGTAAATAATACTCACGACCAAAATCAGACCCAGTAACCTCGTTACCTCGTTTTGCTTTTCGGTTTATTTTGCAAAGATGGTCAAAGCTATGCGGCACTACAATGCGCCGGAAAAGAGGAAAAGAAAAAGAAAAATTCCCACACATAATAATGTCAAACGTCTTTGAAAGAGAGAATGTAACAATTTAAATTTAATTCACTTTTTAATTACTTTTTTAGAATTTTACAACACTAGTACATAATTTCGAATAATTAAATCTCAAATTATTTCGTGAAATAATTATACTTTTATTATTAATTATAATACAATTATAATGCATTAACGAATTTATTACTAATTATACTACCTTTGCAATTTTTTATCAAATATTTACACAAGATTTCCAGGTTATAATTTTTACTTTATTTTTGCGAAATGGTAATGAACATTCTTTTACATGTTATTAATTTTTGAGTTATTATTAATTTTTTGCAGATGTTATTTATTTTGTTTAGATGTTACTAATTCTTTTTAGATATTGCTAATTTTCTTTTAAATATTACTATAGTTTTTTTAGATGTTAGTAATTTTTTTAGATGTTACTAATTTTTTTTAGATGTTACTATTTTTTTAGATGTTACTATTTTTTTAGATGTTACTATTTTTTTAGATGTTACTATTTTTTTAGATATTACTATTTTTTTAGATGTTACTAATTTTTTCAAATGTTACTAATTTTTTTACATTCCATTAAACATTTTTGCGTATTGTTAAACTCTTTCCCATGTAATTAAACTTCTTTCTTATTTCATAAGTCTCTTTTACAAATTGTTAAACACTTTCACGAAAAAAAAAAATTCTGTACATAATAAACTCAACTTTTTTAAATTCTGCACAAAAAAAATTGAACACTATTCGTCGACATTCCTTTTTACCATCAACTTTTAATTCCTGGAAATAATTGCTATAAAAAGGTCCATGTGTATTCTGTTTTTTGTGGTGATTCTGACAAATTATGATTGTATGTAATAAGCATTAAGAGAATATGAAAAAAAGGCCACGATATACTTTAGGAAATAATGGGGAAATCTGACCTCGATTAAAGCATCGTCGCCAAGCCGGACTAATAGAAATTTGTTGAATTTTTCATACCCTCACATTTTTAAGCTATGGCGTTTTTACAACAGAGCTTTCTGGCGCAAGCTCGACAAAAAATAATAATTAACGGAGCAGAGATGCCACTGGGATTGCGCCGTCTGTATAACTAATTAACGCACATCAAAGGTCAGTGTGTAACTGAGTACACAAAGTGACATGCTTTATTAAACTCGTAAAAAACATTCTCCAAATAGAATGCAGAAATGAGCCTCATCAATCTATTAACCATTAAAGGCTCACTTTAAAACCCTAAACACAATTTCAGTCCATTTATTTCAAATATTTTTTTAAACGTTAACATAAAATTTACAAAAATAAAAAAGTTGAATGCTCAAACTTATTTAATACAATAATTAATTAACAATTTATACATTCATTTATATAAAAATATAATTAACATTTTACTTTACATATTCATTCTTACATAACTTATACAATTTAATTTATTTTTGTTTATTTGTTTATTTTAGTTTTTTTATTAACTTATTTATTTTTATCTTTTATTTTGTTTATTCTTTTGTGTACTTTTTTTATTTTAGTTTTTTTATTAAATTATTTATTTTTATCTTTTATTTTGTTAACTTATACAATTTAATTTATTTTTGTTTATTTGTTTATTTTAGTTTTTTTATTAACTTATTTATTTTTACCTTTTATTTTGTTTATTTTTTTGTGTACTTTTTTTATTTTAGTTTTTTATGAACTTATTTATTTTGTTTATTTTGTTGTGTACTTTTTTTATTTTAGTTTTTTTATTATCTTATTTATTTTTATCTTTTATTTTCTTTATTCTTTTGTGTACTTTTTTTATTTTAGTTTTTTTATTAAATTATTTATTGTTATCTTTTATTTTGTTTATTTTTTGTGTACTTTTTTTATTTTAGTTTTTTATGAACTTATTTATTTTTATCTTTTATTTTGTTTATTTTTTTGTGTACTTTTTTTATTTTAGTTTTTTTATTAACTTATTTATTGTTATCTTTTCATTTTTATTTACTTAAAATTTCCTTTCAATTTTTTGACTTAATATTTAATTCACGTCTAGTGTTTTCACATTTTCTAAAAACTGTACCAATTTTCATATTAAATATTCAAAACAACGAGAGCAAACTTGGCGAATTGTTAATTTTTCAAAATAATTGAACTGAAACACGTGACACGAAGACTTGATGCTTTTGCTCATTAAACTTGAATCAACTGTTACTGAAGATTTTTCTTTAGTTTTTCCAAGAATGCAGGAAAAGACAAACAAACTGCATTAAAGTTTGTATCAAGAAGTTTCCTCTTGCTTACTCAATTTGAGTTTTGTGCCATATAAAAAAAGAAAAGGAAAGAAACGTGAAAAAGTGTTCTTCGCGTTTTACTAGGAAAACCAATCTGGACAGATATTGTAAAGAACAAATCTGATAGGGAACTACAGCTGATTGATATGCGACTTCTGTTACTGAAATATTGAGGGTTGCTTGACATAAATAAATATCCGGGTTTTCTTGGCATCGAATTTATTGACTTCTTTTTATTCTTCTTGCACAAAGGAGACCTTTCCCAAGATTGGTATTTTCTAATCTAGAAGACTTTTTTTATTTTGCAGTCCTGACAGCAAAGATAGTTGCTTTCGTTCTCGAGAAACACAGGTGTATATTTTTTCATATTCTAGAATTCGGTGCTTTTTATAGTTGGTTCTTTGACGTATTTTCCTTTTGACATGTTTTTATTCTGACGTATTTTCATTTTGATTCATCATAGAGAAATTTTTGCAGTCGTTTCTCGATTTTTAAAAATAGACTAAAATCATCTGAACTGTAGATTTTGCTTCCGCACAGAGGAAGCATTGTAATGTGACGATTTTTACTTTATTTTTTTCTATTGACGAACTGTATAGTTATTTACGAAAATAAGTACTATATGTCATTTTTTTTACAAAATCAAGAGAGTATATATTTTATTTTTCTTAAATAGAAAGCAGGTGTTCAAGGTTTAAAAACAGTTAAGTTGGGATTTAATTTTTTGACAAAAAGCGGAACCTAATTTAATTTAATTTGAATAATTGTATTCAAATTTAACATTCTTGGTCAAAAAAGGAGCCTAATTGGGTTCCATGCATTCTCTAATTTAATATTTTAATTTTTTATTTTTATTGTTTATTATTAATAATAATACAATTTATTTTAACTTAAAATTATCTACATTTTATTTTTTCTCTAGATTTTAATTTCTTTTTTTCTTAAATATAGAATATTTATATGGAGAAAGTTTGGTAAGATAGGAATATTTTACCAATTCATAGCATTTGTAACAATATTAGCAAAACTATTGTTTGATTTTTGAAGTTTATCTTGAGGGTTTGAAAACAAATAGCGCGGCTTTATCCAAACACGGAAAGTTCACTTTTGCTCGTAACTGGTTAATTTTCTCTCACACCAGCCCTCAATCCTTTGCAACTTATTTGGAATACGAACAAGACTTCATTTTGCGAAACGTTCTATTTCCTCTTTCTAACAATACGTTATGCAAAATCAATTTCGCATTACATTTCCACGTTTCTGTTTATTGTCTTTGAAAGATCGTTCTCGAAAATCCGGAAAAGGACCATAAATTGTTAGAAACTGAGAATATCTGTATTTTTGGAAACGTTTGCACTAATTGCAATTTTTAGCACTGATTTTTTGTTTTCGGAATTTTTGTTTTATGGATTTTTGTTTTTGGAATTTTTGTTTTAATTAATTGTAAATCATAATTGATTTCGCTTCGTGCATTGCTTTGGTAATTTAGTTACATAATTCGGTCTATATAGATACAAATCTGTTGCAGTTGATTGAAAATACAAGAAATTAAGCAAGATGATTCATTTTTTGCAAAAACGAAATTTGGATACTGCAAAAAGTCGAACTTTTCGCACTTTAAAGTACGTGGATTACTTTACGCACGATTCCAATTGCGCATGCGTCAGATAGGTACTATGCACAATTGCGCATGCGTAACGTCACTGCTGGCACCATCTCTCGGAGCCATCTTTAATTCAGTTCTTATTGCATAGAGGAAGTTCTGTTCGTTTTTTAAAAAGCTTTTAAACAAGCAGACGCGTAAATTTGTAGATTTTTTATTAAACTTTACAAATAAAAGTTTGAAAAAAGGTGTGTGATTATTTTACGCATTTGTAACACAAATATAACTATTTTTTTTATTTGTTTTCTGTGAATTAGATTTTGTAATCAAATTGTGTATTTTGTGAATCAAATTGTGTATTTTGTGAATCAAATTGTGTATTTTGTGGATCAAATTGTGTATTTTGTGAATCTAATTATCGTAGAAATCAATTGGTAATTAAAAATGATCCGCTGTGGAACGAAAAATCTTTTGTGATTGTTATACGAAAGAGGTTGTAGGAAAGCCTTGAGGCTATGTAGCAAGTGTAAGTCACGTGGATCAAAGTCAAACCTCTACGAAGTTAAGCAAATTGTGAACTATGGGTAAACGGTTCGTTAACTATGCGGCTGTGATCTCTCTGCAATTCGGTCTGATTGTGCTCCTCTTCCCGGTTAATAAAGCAATATTCCACATTCACATTTCTCAAAAATAGGAATTTTTATTCCAAAGATAAATTTAAATTTTAAACTACATTCAGATTTCGAAAAACAATTCATTTAAGCAAATCTTCTTGCTTCCTTTAAAGCTAATAATCAAGCCTTTATTGAAACAATTTTTCATTTGTATTCAAAAATTCCCGTTTTCGTTTCTACGAAGAAAATAAGTGTCATGATAATTTTAACGTTTTAACATTTTAACTTTTTTTTACTTTTTTTCTCTTTTCTTTTCTCTTATTTTCCTTTTTGAACTTCTTTTTGAATGTTTGTTAGCTTCCTTTTATAGGAAGTATTTAATTTTCCTTATGAACTTGCTTTTTAAACTTTCTGTTAATTTTTTTTGTAAAAATTTTCCTTTTTAAATTTCTTTTTTTAACTTTCTTTGTGACATTTCTTTTCCTTTTTAAACCACTTTTTTAATTTTCTTTTTGAACTTCTTCTCTAAATTTTAATTTTATTTTGCTTTTGACTTTTTTAAAATTTTGTTAATCTTTATTTGTTAAACTTTTTTCAAACTTCCTTTCTATATGAAATTTTCGAAAATATAAAACTGTGAAATTTCTCGAGGAAGATTTGAATCAAGGATTGGGCTAGTTAAAGGCGAATATTGCGCTTTTTGTTAAAATATAGACTTCGTGTTTTGGAGATAAATAGTGGCTCCGAATGCTTGCAATTACGAAACTGAATCCCCCAACTTTCTGTAACCTATGAGCGGATTTCCTCCAAACAACATGAACATTCGAGAGCAGAACATTTTGTTTAAGGATAAGGATTCCAAATCCCCGAACTCTCATTGGTCTTCAAAAGGTTTCCATTTACTGCATAAGAACAATACGACCCGACACATCATCAAATTCTCACTCAGAAACGTAGACCCTAATAAGTAAATTACAAAATAAATGTATCTCGGTATCACTAAAACTTTCGTAGATTTATAATGAAAGACTAAACAAATAATAAAGACGTAAATAAATAATAAAAGACGTCATAATAAAAAACGCCATAATGAAATCCGCCATAATGAAATACGCCATAATGAAATACGCAATAATAAAAAACGTAATGATAGAAAATGTTATAATAAAAGATAATAGTTTGTAATTAAAAGCTAATTGCAAAAAAGATATTCGGCCAAATGGATAAATGTACAGATATAGATAAATGTACAGATAGATAAATGTACAGAAAGATAAATGTACAGATATATAAATGTACAAATAGATAAATGAAAAATTGTTACCAAAAAATACACAAAAAGTGATCAGGAAAAAATAAACAAAAAATAGCCATTGAAATGAAGAAAGTGAAAAAAACTGTTTTACAAAAATAAATTACAAAGATGGAGAATGAATAAAATTAAAATGTGAAGAAAATTAATTTTTGATTGAAAGGTGAAGTGGGTGTAAAGTTCAAAGAAACAGAAGCATTTGAATTTTATGCGGAAACTAAAACTGAAACTCTTCCAGAAGATAAAGAAGATTAAAAAGATTCATGACTTTAAAGTTTTATATTAATGAAACGCTTTTGCTGAAGTTTCTTTAAGGGGGCGCTTTTCTTGGCTGCTCGTTTAATTAAATAGAGAATTGAGCTTGTAAATAAATAGAAACGTTAATAAATAGAATGTACTGTTAAAGACAAATAATGCAGGGTTTCTTATTGAAAAATACAACATTTACGTCGTACTAAATAAAATAACATCACCAACAAGAAATTGTTTTTATTTTTATTTTCAAATTCATAATCTGTCGGATAATAAATTTTATTTATTTCTTCGATTCACTAAAAAGTATTTATTTCTCTTTTGAGAGAAAGTTGTTGCCACGGTAATGTTATAATTTTTATTTTTATTTTGTTTTTCATGTTTTACTTTCTCTTAACTGAAAGAAATAAAATAAATAAATATGTTAATTCTGCTATAAATATTTCTAGCATATTGTGGAAAAATTGTACGAGAGAAAATTAAGTTAAATTAAGTTAAATTAAATTATTATAGGTATTTCTTTTGCGCATTATATTGAGACTAATTTTTTATCGTTGATGCGATTACGCACAAGCGCATTATGAGAAGACTGAACTTCTCTTTTCCAAGTATGGAATGAAATCTTGTAATCCTCTAAAAATGAGATATTTCGTTCTCGGACGACGCAAAGTGTATTAAAGACGGCTTTTGCCTTGATTTTTCAATGGTCTTTTTCTCAATTTTTTACTTCAAGATCTTCTGTAAAGAGACTCAACATTAGACTTGTTTCTAACTAAAGATAAAAACGGCTTTTCATTATTGAATAAAGGAAAATGAAAAATATCTCAGATTACATTATTTACTAAATAGAAATCTATAAATTCCCTCGTAAATTCTCTTTAAACAACTCTAATTTTTTTTAATATTTAAAAATAAATCTCTTTGATACTTTAATAATCTTATTTTGAATTTATTGGTGGCACTTAATAATTATATCACCATTCTTTTATATTACGATTATTCTTTTAAATTTCCTTTTCTAAACTAATTTTTAGGATTCCAACATCCTTTTTTGTAAAATTTGAAAAAATGTATTTTTAATTTATGTAAAAATAAACAATAATATAATAAATAATAATATAACAAATAATAATAAAATAATATACATATTTTTAATTTATGTAAAAATAAATAACAATATAATAAATAATAATATAATAAAGAATAATATAACAAATAATAATAAAATAATATACATCTCTTATACTTTCTTTTTAAATTTCCTTTCCGAAGCTAATTCTTTGAACTTAGATTTTACCATCATTTTTTAAACTTAGCTGTTTTATAAAAATTGTCCACATAATGCGCTTACCCTTATCATAGGCGAAGCTTTATTGTATACAAATTATATATTGCTTAACACGTTCGAGTTTAATCCTTTACTTTTTTACCAGAGTGATATTCTTATCCGGCGAACCATTCTCCAGCAGGCATTAAGTCAAAATGATATACGATGTGCCTGAAAAGAAATGCGAGTTACAGAACATTAAAAGATTAACCTGCCGTTCCTCACGCTTATCCCGTATTAGAAAATATGATAACTTGTGTAACATTTTCACATGGAAAGAAGTCCTCGTAAATTTATAACTTGCCGTTATCAAATCTTTTACAAACACGGATCTTTTTTCTCAGATCTTTTACTTACGATAGTGATCTTTTTACTCAAACGTGGATCTTTTTTATTTAAACGTGGATCCTTTTTTTCTGACATGGATCTTTTTGTTCAAACGTGGATCCTTTTATTCAAAATGGGTCTTTTTTGCTGGCATGAATTTTTTCTCTTTTTTCCGATATTTATCTTCTTGAAGTGGATTTTTTAAAGTTTTTTAAACAAGAATTTGAAGAAATGATTTAGAGTAGAAGAATGATTTTAGAGTAGAAGAAAGGGAAATTTTTGCACGCATTTTGGGAATTACTTTTGAAGAAGAGTTAACTGAAAGTTGAAATGCAAAAAAACATTTCTTTCTTCTTACAAGTAGACTGCTTTGCCGTTTTAACGCAACGAGGAGATCAGTCGAGCTTACCGTGTCGAAAGTGTAACTGGTAAGCACTCCAAAGCCGAGCAAACTTTTCATTGGATCACGCTCCAAGGAGCTTTGTAATTCTTGAAGAGTTGCTCCTTTGCGAATTGGGTTCGCTTCACAGCATCGTTTCGGATCGGTTACTTTTTTCTTCAAAGTGCAATGAAACACAAAATGTACCATTTTTTCATAACCGACAGAATGGATTACAATCCGTCTTCATGTCGAATCTTCTCAGTGTCAGAATTTCTAAAAAGTCGTCCAATAATTTTAATTAATAAAACAGTCTAGCGATTTCACTTCTAGATTTCTTTTCGTTTCTTAATTGTTCAACTTTCTTATTTATTACTTTCTACTTTTTTTATTTTTAACTTGTTAACTTTTTATTTTTTATTTCTTACTTTGTAGTTTTTAGTTTTTACTTTTTAATTTTTACTTTTTACTTTTCACTTTTTACATTTTACATTTTACGTTTTACTTTTTACGTTTTACTTTTTACTTTTTGCTTTTTACGTTTTACTTTTTACTTTTTACTTTTTGCTTTTTACTTTTTACTTTTTGCTTTTTGCTTTTTACTTTTTACTTTTTACTTTTTACTTTTTACTTTTTACATTTTACGTTTTCTTAAAACAGACTTTCAAATAAACGGAAACTATGAGAACAATGCTTCCTTATGAGGAAGCAAAAATAATCAACATTGATATTTATTAAGTGGTCTTGTTTATGGAAACAAGTAGTAAAAGCACGGAATAATCAGACAGAGAAGAATCATTGAAATTAAAATATTTTCTGTTCGTACCTTTGGATTATTATTTTATTTTCACTCCATAAAATTACAATGATATAATTAATGATAAATATAATTAATGATACTATTGTATCATCAAATTATATATTTTATTGAATTTGTAAATTTATTCGGGAGAGTTAAGTAGTAAAATCCCATTTTAGTCAGACATTCTTTTAAGCATTTCCATGTAAAAATTTTTTTCTACCAGGTGAGTAATAAATGGGTTGTTAATAAAAGTATGAAATTTTAAAACAGCGGATTTTTTATTCTCTAACGTGTGTACATTAAAAATATGAAGTAAATACAAAGTCTTTTAACCACCAATAATTGAAGGTGTAAAACCTCCAAGTGAAAATACGTGTCACTTTTTTTATGGAAGAGACAAAATTTACAGCGTCGCGTTTCGTGAACTATAAAATTTACACCATTTCTGCTAATAAACGTTACCTAATCTTTTTCGCGTTTAATTACTATTTGGAATTAAAAGCGAATTACAAAAGCTTTTATAAAGAATACAAATTAATGTTTTCTTCACTTGAAACGCAGTCTTGAGTTCTCAATTATTTTCTAATTTTCTTGTTACAAGATTTCTTGATTAACAATTGTTATTTCTTGTTTGTTCATAAAATGGAAATTTATTATTATTATTATTATTAATATTATTATTATATTACTATTATTATTATTATTATTATTATGATTATTATTATTATTATTATTATTATTATTATTATTATTATCATTATTATTATTATTCATTTGCATATAGTAAAATGTTTTGAAAACAAATTGCTCACAAAGGGAGAAGATAAATAATTTTCTTTTAGTTTTGAAGGGAGGAAAGTTTGAAAATTTGGAAGTTAATTTGCATCTACAATTGTATGGTAAATACTAAACATTTATCATTAATTTGATCGGGCGTTATTTATCCTGAGCCGCAAAACTCTAAAATTTTAAATGAACGTTCCTGCAAAATTGCAGTCAACGGCAAACAAGGGCGTTAGTTTAATGAAGTTTCAGTCCATCAATGTATCCAACAACCCAAGTTTACTTTGAAAAGGACTTTTTGTTGGTGTCGAAACAAGGGTTGCTGTAACTTTTGTAAAAGATAGTCTTCGATAGTCCACCCTCTTTGTTCCTTTGAAATAAAACGCTGTTAAAGGCACAGCTAAGATATTTAGTTGATTTATTTTGTAAATATTTTTCAAAAGATTACAAATATTTAGTAACGCTTTTCAAATATTTAGTAATGCTTTTCAAACATTCTGTAAAGTTTCGTAAACATTTTGTAAAGTTTTGCAAACATTTTGTAAAGTTCCGCAAACATTTTGTAAAGTTCTGCAAATATTTTGTAATGTTTTGCAAACATTTTGCAATGCTTTTACAAATAACAAAATGAATCGTTTATTTATCATTAACTGTTGAGGATAAAACGATGCCCCAGATAAAAAATGGTAAATACTAAATGAAAATCTAATTAAAAAAAGAGTTAGAAGACTTTTAAGTTTTTTAATTTTCGTTCTGAAACTGGTAGCAAAACTCACTTCGTTAGATGAGATCCAATAGGGAACTTGTTATTTTTCGCAACATCGTAATTCTGGACTTTAACCATAAAACAAAGTTAAAGATTTACCATTAAAAAAGTCATTGTTAAGAAGTTAATAAATGAAAAAGAATAATTTAAATTTAAATATTCCGCTTATTAAAAAATAGTTAAGGTATCGATTAATAATTACTCAACAACAGTTTTACGAATGCCGATTTTTATCACTTGAAGTTACATCAGTCTATTAAAAAAAATAGTTTGCTTTCAAATCACCAATAAATAAAAAAATGAATAAATAAAATTTTCCACGGAGTTTTGACTTAAACCACTTTATGTCCTCTTACTTTTATTCATTTTTTGTTTCCTCTTTTGATGTAATTTTAAATTATTTCATATTTCATTCACTAATTTATTGTTATTTATATTGTTGTTTATTTATTTATATTCTAATTATTTATTTAACTATTTACTTTTTCTTTTTTTTTATTTTTATTTTTATTTTTACTTTTATTTTTATTTTTATATTAAAATTATAAATTTATAAATCTATGAATTAAATGATAACAGAAAGATTAATTCCTTTAAGCTTTGTTTTTTATTTACTTCTGTAATCAACTTATTTTTATATTTATACTTGATTTTGTATTCAAACTTCAGGTAATAAAGAATCGACTTGAAAATTGCTCAACTTGAGTTATTTAAACACCGCTGGTGGTCATAATTGTTTATAGATATTATTTATAAATTTAATTGGACTGCGAGCAGTGACAATTCTAAGGGTTGTAATCAGATTCAAGGTGCAAGTTAATTGGATTTGCGAGTCGTACGACAAGTTAGCACCAAAACTGAGCGCAAGTTAGTAGTTTATACCCGATAAACTCGTGTAATCGAGAACAATGCTAATTACCTGAGGCAGAGATATGCTCAAAACTGTGAGGAGGATTATAAGTTGAACAGACTTTTGCTCACAGTAATCAATTATTTGCCCATTGACACAACTCCTTTCAATTCACAGAATCAATTTTCTATTTGCAAACTCTCTGTTCTATATTATTGCAAACATTATTCTTGAATAACAAATTCAATTTTTTTTTTAGAAACAAATAAACAATAGTATTTTTGACAAAAGTATTTGTTTATTATGAAAGGATTTTTTATAGCATATGAATTCTTTTTTGTCGAAAGGATTTTTTTGTTACAAAAGGATTTACTTGTGCTAACAAAATTCTTTTCGACAAAAACGTTCTTTTATGACAAAAACGTTCTTTTATGACAAAAATGTTTTTTTACAAAAAAAAACTTTCTCTTACAAAAGAAACTTTCTTTTACAACAGAATGATTTATTTAAAAGCAAAAATATTTTTTTGTAACGAAAAGATTATTTCATACTAAAAAGATTCTTTTGCAAAACGAGAAAAGTTTTTCAAATATTTTTTGTTTATTCAAATTTGTTATTTGTTATTATTACTTTGTCATTGCTGTTTTCTTCTAATTGTTTTGTTGTAATTGTTTTGTTATAATTGTTTTATTGTAATTGTTTTGTTGTAATTGTTTTGCAGTAATTGTTTTGTAGTAATTGTTTTGTTGTAATTGTTTTGTTGTAATTGTTTTGTTGTAATTGTTTTGTAGTAATTGTTTTGTTGTAATTGTTTTATTGTAATTGTTTTGTAGTAATTGTTTTGTTGTAATTTTGTTGTTGTAACTGTTTTATTCTTTTTCTTCGTTTTATTGTATTTTCTATCGCAATTGTCCTGCTATTATTAAATATTTTGAATTTTATTATTACAAAAAGTGACTTCTTTGGTGCGCAAATGATAGAAAAAGCGATTTTTAAAATGGTCGAAAGCACTTGAAAAGCTCTTTGTAACCACTGAAAATCATAATCTCAAATACCAACAATAGGGGTTGCGACTGATCACACCCAGAGGAACAAAACTCTCAATAGAGAATAGCCACTTGTAGCTTCCCCTTAACAAACCTCCTACCTAATTGACCATCAGACAAAAAACAATTCACCCTTCAACTTAACTATTTCATTTCAACAAAGAATTTCCTGTACAGAAACACTAGAAATTTCTTCATAAATATTAATTCGAATAAAAAGTAAAACAATTTGTTATAAAAATATCAAAAACCAAAAACTGTAATTTTTCCCAATAAAAAATGTAGCAAATTAATTCGTAGTTTTTTAAAATCTTTTTAAAACATTAAATCCCCAATTTTTAGCTTAATTCTTTGTCCAAAGGAATTTTTTCTAACGCAAAGAAGTAATAAAAATAAAGACATTTTCGTAACAAAAAATAATGTAAATTATTTATCAAGGTAATGACTATTTTGTACGAAACGTTTGTTTGTTTTTACAGTATTTTGTACTGTAGAAAAACCAATTTCCATTCAATTAAAAATCAAATTTTATAATAATTGAATAAGTTTTAAACAAAGCATATACAAATGCTCTTGTTTAAATTCTATATTCCATAAATCTTCCACAAATCATAGTCTTTCCTATGAGGAAGCAAAAATGTAAAAGTTTTTTTGAAATTCCGTTTTGGAAAGCAAATTAAATATCTCTAGATTGGAAGGTGCAATTTTAATTGAAGGTCGATTGGTGGAGACTAGACTTGATTCACAATTGGAATTGAAAGTTTAAAAGTGCGTGCTCTGACGATCCCTATAATATTATTGCAAGGATTGCAGGGATTAAATTGCTTTGTGCAACGAAAAGTTCAAGCTTCTGCACGTTTCACCCGTGAGAGTTTTGCTCTCAACGACTATATGAAAGTTGTAATGAAAAATCTTTTGTGCGAAAATGGAAAAAGGAGTGGAGAAACCTAGTTATAGGTATTCTACAAGGGAGACCGCTTTTTCGAAAAATAATTTCATTTCTAAAAGTCAGTACTATAATTCAATTTATTGGAACTTCGAGCAGTCATGATTCAAAATATGACCTATTTTATTCGCAAATTTGTATTTCAAGAGAAAATGATTTTTTCTTTCATTTTCACTACCTTCTCTGTAGGAACGGAAACTCTTTGCTTTCCTTTCTCAATCTTCTCTGTAGGAAACCTTTCCCGAACTTTCTCGACCCTGTCTGTAGAAACGGAAATTTGATTTTTCCTTCTGCCGGAAACTTTTTTCCGACTTTTCCTGACTCTATGTGTAGAAACAAAAGTGCCTTTTATTTCTTTTTCAATTTTATCTGCTAGAAACTTCTTTCCGACTTTTCCCGACTCTATGTGTAGAAACAAAAGTTCCTTTTATTTCTTTTTCAATTTTATCTGCCGGAAACTTTTGCCCGAATTTTATCGATCCTGTCTGTAGGAATGGAAGTTCTTTTTCGTTTTTATCTGCCGGAAACTTTTTTCTGATTTTTTTCGACCCTCTGTGTAGAAGTTCTTTTTGTTCCTTTTTCGATCTACTATATGTAGTATCAAAAATTGGATTTTCTATTGTTATAAAGCCTCTTTGTAGAACGGAATATTTTATATTTTTCTCGGCCATCTTTGTAAGATCAAAAATAATATGAAATAAAATATAAAAAATGTAAAATCGTAGTATTAAAAGTGGATAATGAAAAATGTAATAATAAATAGAGAAATAAAAATCAAACGTAATATGAAAAATATTTCCGCGAAAGTAGGAAGTATACAAATATTTGCGGACGTTTTTGTTCTCAAGGAAGTCGATAATTTCATTTTCCTAATTAGATCGGTGTCGTACATATATATAAATAAATATTAAATTCTAGCGTCACTTTGTGCCTCGTGGCCTTAAGATTATTCCTGTTTAGCAACCCTTTAATCATTGCCGCTATGTTCCAAACACCAGAGAATATCTAATAAACCTTGTTATCCATCAACACTTCCAGACGTGTCAAATTTGAACCACTCTATTATTCCAAAAAAATGTTTGTATAAAAAAATATTCAAAAAATGATTTTAAACCTGATTGAAAAAATACTTTTATAAACGATTAAAATATACATTTAAAAACAATTTTGACAAATGCCAAAAAGAAATTTAAAAATATGAAACAAATGATTGAAAAATTATTTTCATAAATGCCAAAAGAAAGGATTTAAAAATGATAAGTGCCAAAAAGATTAAACATTCTTGAATTTGTTTATAAAATTACTGGGCAAAAAATTACTTAAAAAATAATTGCAAGATTATTATAGTAAGAACATTATAATAAGAATAAAAAATTACTTACGAAATTATTTAAGAATTGTTAATAAGTTTTTAAAAATAAGTTCTTTAAAATAAGGAAATTTATTAAAAGAATAAATAATTACATTTGATTAAACACGAAATTAACGCAGGAAATTAAATGCATGAAAATTGTAAAATGGAAAAATACCCAATCACTGGAAAATTTCCAATTAACCTGTATCAAGTTTTTTTGAATAAAAAAGTCGACATTACGACTGGGAATAAAATTGAGTTGTAATCAAACGATCCATCTTCACTTTATTTTTCCAAGACTTTTTTTCTAGTAAAGTGGTCGTGATATCTACCAGATTTGAGATTCGCACATTGAAATTTTTTCGATTAAAGTCTGGAGCAGAAGTCGGTGGAGATTTATATTAGGAATCTGTAGGTTCTTGTCGCTCCGATGGATTTTGATGTAGATCGTCTCGTCTTAATTTAAACCTTTCTTCTCTCTTAAACTTATCGCGCTGCAGAATATAAAATATTCCGACCTGCAAGTGATAGATGTCAAGCTCAGGGAAAATTTTCACGTTCTCTAAAAATCCCCATTTAGATGATTTTAAGAATTTTAATAAACAAATAGTTTCGATAAAGAGTAAAATGTAATTTTAAATGTAATCTTTAAAATGTAAACTTTTAATGTATTGCTTTGTAACGATCAGAAAATTTTTCATTCTGACAAAAAGTTAATAAATATTTTTTAAATGAAAATATTTATAAAATATAAAATAAAATTAAGAATAAAATTAAAATAAGTTAAAAAATTGTTTTTATTATTAATTAAAGAATTAAATTGTTTTTGTCGAATTAAAGGGTAATAATATTATGACGAGGAGGAGCATTTATGAGGACGAAATAAAAGAATATTTGGATCGAATTAATTAGAACGAAATAAAAGAAAATTACAGAATGTACTGTGAGCACTTGATTTTCAATTAATGAAAAAATCGATTATCATATATATTGCTTGACCTCAAAGCAGACATGTTTTTTCTTTCTTCATCGATTAAAGACCGGGTCGCTGTGCAAATTTGGCGATTTGCCAACGACGTAAGTGAAAGCCATTCTTTTTCACAGTCGTTATACGATTTATATAATTTGCACTAAAGTTCCTTAAGATTTTATTCTCCGTGAAGAATAGACATTTCCTGCAAGTGAAACCTATTGAGAAGTACAGATAAACTGTAAAAAATGTTCGCTGAAAATAAACCAACATTTTAGACACGAAATTATAATTTCTAAGTTTCTAATTTAATTTAATTTTTAATTTCACTAAGAAGAAATTAAAGCGTTTTATTGAAGTTTTAAATATTTAAAACAACACGTTCTTTAATATTTCTTTTATTTTAAAATTCTGTTTAAGCAATGATTCAATGAATGAATTATACGTTATTTCACTGCTCGTTATTGCCTTTATTATGATTGCTTACAAACTTTGTTTGAAAACTTGTTAATATTTTATAGTTTGCTTCGTAAAGTTGACAAAGAGTTGGAAACTCTCCTTGGACTCATTAGAACCCATTCACTTTGATTATATTTTAAGAAGTGTTATTTTGCAATTCGTTAACAGTTTTTTTTCTTTCCAAATGACTTATACTACCTGAGATATTCTTATGAATTAATCCTATTAAAGAAATAATATCCTATTAAAGAATCACTTTTACGGAAATTTTTATTTCAGATTCAAATTTCGCTTTTTTGTGTGAATTTTTTATTACTTCTTACAGAATAAAGTCATTCATGTAAATCTTTTTCGGTTTACACTTGCGGGTTTTTAAGAAGATCCACTGAGCTGATGAATTATATGCTAATGAATTACATGCTAATGAATATTATATGCGAAAGAATATTATATGCTAATGAATTATAAATATTATAGTTGCGCCTATTAAGCTAACATTAGTTTAGATATATGAAGCATCACATTGCAAATTAGTATATACATATACAATTTGAGAGGCATAATAACCATAAAAAATCTCAACACTTTAATTCTAGACGTAAAGCTTTTTTACATCCTACAATACAAATTTCTAAAAAATGAACAAGTAAAAAAAAACAAAAATAAAACTGAAAATCAAAATGAATTTAAAAAATACAATAAAAAGGAATAAAATAAAAATTGGAATAAATTTAACTGAAAGAAATTCAACAACTGAAAGAAATTAACAATCGAAACAAATCAACAATCGAAACAAATCAACAATCGAAACAAATTAAGCAACTGAAGGCAAATAATACTAAAAATGTCGTAAACAATTTTAATTACAAGCGGGAAAACAAAGTCTATCTGTAATTTTAATTAATCCTGATCTTTACTCTTTTTTGTATCTCCGCTTTCTCTCGTTTTTTCTTTCTCTTCTCAATTTCCTTGCGTTTCCCTTTATTCTTCTCGGTTTTCTCCTTCCATCGAAAAGCCATTACTTTCACCCTTTCTTTGATCTTCTTTCTTTTTCGAAAGCCGTCAAAAAGAATTTCCCCAAATAATGCAACAATTCCAGCGGAATATCCGATAACGAGTAAAAGAAATCCAGGTGCAAGTTGAGCAAGACCAAGAACGTCCGAAGAGCCATTTTCCTGACTGTCATCATCATCATCAAGAACGTATCGTCTCTCCCAATAACCAACAAAGCCACCTTCAGTCAAGGCCATTATTTTCCTCTCCATTTGATCCAGATACGGAAGCCCTTTCCAAACAGCAAAACTAAGTGGACAACTCGTCAGAGGCTCCTTCAATTGCGAGACTTTTGCAATATCAAAATTGTCATCTGTCGTTGAAAAATTCAGCATCGCCACAAGGGCCATTTCCTTGTTTTTGCCTTCAATTAAATCCTGTAATCGTTGAAGATATTCATCGTACTCGAGAACGACAAAGTTATCGTAAATTGTTTTAATGACATTGCTACTGCTCAAATCATCGACTTCACTATCGTACTTTAAATCAGTTAAAGCAAACAGTTCTCGTAGACGTCGGGTACCTCCGTACTGAATTCCGTCCAAAACTAACTCCTCCATTGTCTGTATTTGTTCATTGGCTTCATCGACGAGCACTCCTGCCAAAGAGGCGAGATAACTTTGAGACAAAACGTAACCGAAAAGGGACCAAGATAAATATTGAATTCTGCTGGACAATTTGACCGGCTGTTCTGGAGTGGAAGTTCCAATTATTAGGGCAAACACGTCCAGGAAACAGATATCCCGTAGGAAGAAATTCTTTACGAAAATGGTGACAATAAAGACGACAAGAATTGCGTACCAAACGTCGTTTTCAAAAGGTGCGATCAACCCTTCTAGAGAAAGATTTGGTTCCGAGGGAATCAGCCATACTACCTTGGCTACCTGTTTTTGATAAAGCATTCGGTTAGATTCTTCGTTAACTGTATGTTCTAGTAATTTTAAGTTATAGGAATTGAAGTAATAATAATTAAAGTAATAATTAAAGTAATAATTAAAGTAATTCGCAATAATAAAGTACGTTGTTTGTCCGTGCAAATTTTTGCAATAAATGATCAATATGATTTATTAAAATTATAATAATGATGATAAAAACAGTCATCGCGTTATTTTAAGCACATTAACCATAATTTAAGACTTGCATTTAAAAAAAATTGGATTTTTAAGTTTACTCGACCAGAATCAATGTAATAAATTAGAATCGATATTTTCTAGGTGCCTCTAAAATTCCCTCAAGCTTTTTGGATCTCAAAAACCTTCCCGATTTGAAACCATTAAAAGTCCTAACCATCTCGATGTTATTTTAAGCACTTGAAGATAATTCAAAATTTGAATTACAAGAAAAACGAATTTTTACTATCTCTCGAGAAGAACTGATGTAAAATAGTAAAAAATCGATATTTTCAAAGAGTCTATAAAATTCTACCAAGCTTTTTAGGTGACAAAAAGCTTCTTGGTTTGAAACCGTTTAAAGTCCTAACCATCTCGATGTTATATTAAGCACTTGAAGATAACTTAAAACTTGAATTTCAATAAAAATGAATTTTTACTACCACTCGAGATGAGTTGATGGAAAATAGTAAAAAATAGATATTTTCAAAGAGTCTATAAAATTCTACCAAGCTTTTTAGGTGCCAAAAAGCTTTGCGGTTTAAAACCGTTAAAAGTTCTAACCATCTCAATGTTATTTTAAGCACTTGAAGATAACTTAAAACGTCAATTTCAATAAAAATGAATTTTTACTACCTCTCGAAAGAATTGATGTATAATAGTAAAAAATCGATATTTTCAAAGAGTGTAAAATTCCACCAAGCTTTTTAGGCGCCAAAAAGCTTTCCGGTTTAAAATCGTTAAAAGTTCTAACCATCTCAATGTTATTTTAAGCACTTGAAGATAACTTAAAACGTCAATTTCAATAAAAATGTATTTTTACTACCTCTCGAGAAGAATTGATGTAAAATAGTAAAAAATCGATATTTTTGAAGTGTCTCTAGAATTCCACCAAGCTTTTTTGGTGCTTAAAAGCTTCCCGGTTTGAAAGCATTAAAAGTCCTAACAATCTCGATGTTATTTTAAGCACTTGAAGATAACTTAAAACGTGAATTTCAACAAAACGGATTTTTACTACCTCTCGAGAAGAATTGATGTAAAATAGTAAAAAATCGATATTTTCAAAGAGTTTATAAAATTCCGCCAAGCTTTTTAGGTACCAAAAAGCTTTCCGGTTTAAAACCGTTAAAAATTCTAACCATCTCAATGTTATTTTAAGCACTTGAAGATAACTTAAAACGCGAATTTCAAGAAAACGGATTTTTACTACCTCTCGAGAAGAATTGATGTAAAATAGTAAAAAATCGATATTTTTGAAGTATCTCTAGAATTCCACCAAGCTTTTTAGGTGCTTAAAAGCTTCCCGGTTTGAAAGCATTAAAAGTCCTAACCATCTCGATGTTATTTTAAGCACTTGAAGGTAATTTAAAATTTGAATTTCAACAGAAATGGATTTTTACTACCTCTCGAGAAGAATTGATGTAAAATAGTAATAAATCGATGTTTTCAAAGAGTCTATAAAATTTTACCAAGCTTTTTATGTGCCAAAAAGCTTCCCGGTTTGAAGCTGTTTAAAGTCTTAACAATCTCTATGGTATTTTAAGCACTTGAAGGTAATTTATAACTTGAATTTCATCAAAATGAATTTTTAGTACCTCTTGAGAAGAATTGATGTAAAATAGTAAAAAATCGATATTTTCAAAGAGTCTATAAAATTCCATCAAGCTTCTTAGGTGCCAAAAAGCTTCCACCGTTTGAAACCAATAAAAGTCATAACTGTCTTTAAATTATTTTAATCACTTTAACGATAATTTAGATCTCCATTTTCAAGAATATTGGATTTTTAATTTAACTCGACAAGAATTGGTATATAATAGAAAAAAATCGGTATTTTCAAGGTTTTCCAATATTATCTGACAATATCATAGTATTATATTTATTAACGTTATATTGTAATTTAAGATTTATAATTTTGTCATTTCTGAAAATTGATGCAGGTGAGGAAATTTGTTAATTTAAAGGGAAATATAATATTATATCGTCAAATATTTTGATGAAAGGTGAGTTTTGTTTGTAATTATTTAGTTGATTATTTGATTATACAGAATTTTTCTTGTTATTTATTTATAAAATTGTAATTTTTGAAAGAAATTGTATTATAGAATAAATTGTAAAGTCGGTTTTCGACTCCGAAATGTCAAAAACTTTTATTTTTTTTATTTTTATTATTATTATTATTATTATTATTATTATTATTATTATTATTTTTACCACTTGCTTTTCTTGGTCGTCAATAATCTAGAAATATATGTTGTTGCTTTTTGAATTATTTATTTTAGAAAAACGTTAATGGCATTGATTAATAAAAATAATAAAGTAAAAGTCATGAATTAAGGAAAAAGTAAGATAGCTTTATTGAGAACGTTTTAATCATGTAACAGTATTAAAATATGATTATGATTAAGTGCTGAAAAACGTAGTTGTTGTATATTGAGTAATGTATTATTTATTACCCAATAAATAATGTATTTCATTCAAATGAATATATTTCTCGGAACGAATAAACTTTTTATTGGCCATATAAAGTAATAATTCATTCTGGAAAAGCGTTCATAATGCAACAAAAGTGATAGATTAATAAAATATCACTTTTTTGATTTTATAAATAATATTTAAAAATGATTTTTCTTTCGTAATTTATAAGAATATTTTTTATGAAAAGTTTATTTACTTATTTATTTTGCGCCAGAGTATATTGTATCTTAGGCTTTATTTTTTTAAGTGGATTGTGAATCAATTTCTGAATACGTATTTTCTGCTTTATAATTTGTTTCTTTTAGTATTATATATTTGCTACGTATAAATATATAATATACATAGAGTATTTATATCAATTATTATACATATTAATTATTACTAATGTTTAATAATCACTAATATTTAATAATCACTAATATTTAATAATCACTAATATTTAATAATCACTAATATTTAATAATAACTAATATTTAATAATCACTAATATTTAATAATCACTAATATTTAATAATCACTAATATTTAATAATCACTAACATTTAATAATCACTAATATTTAAATGTACTCAAGAGTATTAAAATTCGATGTTATTTATACAATTATACAATTATTTTATATAAATTTGATAATACTAAAAGTTATTTGATCCAATTGATCAATTTTTGAAAGTAATTATATTTAATTATAATTTATCATGCGTATATTACATTTATCATATTTAATAGATTTCTACGCGATCAGACTTACAAAAGTGTTTTCAAGTCTTTTTATTTTCAAATTCCTAGTCTCTGCAAATCTTTACTTCAGGATACTGTTTATCTGACTGTTCGAGTAGCTAGGATTTATTCCTCTAAGACTGTTTGAGTTTCGTATCTGTCCAAATGCATGAATATGTACCAGAGTAGAGCTTTTCATCAAATATGCAATCGTCATGTTCGGAATTAATCGAGAAGACCAGAATAAATTAGTACCTACTGCAGTGAGAATAAGACAGAAACCGTCCATGTATACTAAACTGCTTGAATCGAATTGTCTTCAACTTGCTGATTTTTTCAATTTCGTCTCGTAACCATATTTAATCATTTACTCGTACTCCTTGGGTGTTAATTTTGTTTCGTACTATTCGAAATAACAATTAAAGATACCAAAAAGTAAAAATTACAAAAATTTAAAATTAAGATTTATGTTTATAAAATTTACGTTTATTATTCATTATTAATTTAACTCGTGATTATTCATTGTGATTATTTATTATATTGCAATTAAAAATTAATTATTGTTATTATTACTGTAATTCGTAATTATTCATTTTCATTGCTACTTCAATGCATTAATATTTATTGACATAACTACTTCAGTTCATAATTAGTTTCATTGCTACTTCAAGGCATAAATATTTATTGACATAACTACTTCAGTTCATAATTAGTTTCATTATTACTTCAATTCTTAATTATTTACTTCAATTTAATTTAATTTATTACTTCAATTCACAACTATTTATTTGCATTATTCCCTCAGTTCACAATTCTGCTGTACGAAATAAAAACATATAAAAAACAATGCTGGTATTGTTTACGTAAGTTTTCATTTCGTGCGGCATAATTACTTTAAATTATCAATTATAATTAATAATTACAAACCAAGTTGAAAAAACTATAATTTTTACACGAAATTGAAATAAAATTACCTTATAAGGAAAAGTGTAATCGATATCGTATGTAGGCGCCCATTGTAATCCACCAAAGACGATATCAAAACTGTCATTAGAGTTGAGTTTCTTTCTAATCTCGGTCTCTTCATCTGTAGTGCTCGTCCAAGGAATTTCAGTACCGATGAATTCTAGGCCTAAACTATCAGACACTACATTCAGAAGATCACCTTCGATTCCTTTAACAGTCTCATCATCACGATTAATCACAGTAAACGGATCAGTTTCAAAAAAGGCCACTTTTGCTATACTACCATTCAGTGTCAAGGGCGAAAAAATTTTATCCTTGTCCTTATCCCAACCATTAGTCTCCAAACAGCTGCCAAAAAATTTAAGCCTCGATGGCTTCCGTATTACATTCTCCTCAAAGGACAAACTTTTAGCCAATTGCAGACTTTTTCCAACCAAAGAAATAATTGCAACGTTTGCAATTTTCCTCACCCACAACAGTTGTACCAACTCTTCTGCTTCTTTTCTAAAATTATCCAAGTTGTTGTAAAGCTTCGTCACAATTGCAATGTAGACGCAATTTTGACTGCAAATGTAGACTAAATTGGAAGTCACTTTTTTCACGAGAGATGGATTATCTAGCAAAAGAAGTATATTTAAACTGCCGTTGTAATTTACAGAAGAATTGAATTTTTCTTGGAGTACGAAAATGGATATTTGTGATTGTAGATTTTTTAGAAAGTATTGCGTGTTTTTGGAAATATGACTTGATGGGATGATTATTGGAAGTCGAGTAGACGGAAGATTCTGGTGGAGAAATCTGGTTAAACAAGGAACCTCACTTGTCAGGATTTGATCCTCTATTTCCTCTCGTGGAACTTCTGGATTTTTATAAATTCGAATTTTCTCCCACGAGTCTCTCGGTGTCACTATTCCGAGGGAATTGCAAATTAAAGAGTAGAAGAGTAGCGTGCTTAACATTGCAAATATTTTCTTTCGTATAAAAAATGATTTTGCTTCTAATTATTTTGGTTTTGTGTTTTCTTTTAACTATATTTTGATAAAGTAATTTTCGTTTTGTTCACAATCTTTCCACTAATTGTTTTTGGATGGACTTTCTTTAAATTCACTTTCTTTGAATAAATTTTCTTTAAATTTCTTTAAATTTCTTTAAATTAACTTCTTTGTAAATTAACTTTCTTTGATCGAACTCTCTTTGAATTAAATTTCTTTAAACGGACTTTGACCGAATTTTTTTTAAATGAACTTTCTTTAAATGGACTTTGATCAAACTTTTTTTAAATGAATTTTCTTTAAATGGACTTTGATCAAATTTTTTTTGAATTAACTTTCTTTAAATGAACTTTGATCAAACTTTTTTCCAATTAACTTTCTTTAAATGGACTTTGATCAAACTTTTTTTGAATTAACTTTTTCTAAACGGACTTTGATCAAACATTTTTAAATTGATTTTCTTTGAACGGATTTTCTTTGATCGAACTTTTCTTTGTTCGAACTAATTTTTGATCGAACTTTTCTTCAGCGAACTTTTATTGATCGAATTTTTTTTGATCGAACTTTCTTTGTACGAATCTTCTTTGAACAAACTTTTCTAGAACGCAGTTTCTTTGATCGAACTTTGTTTAGTCGAACTTTCTTTAAATTAATATTCTTCTAACTAAGATTTTAGGAACACTCTTTGAACTAACACTCTTTAAATTAACACTCGTTGAACTAAATTTCTTCAAACTAACTTTCTTTAAACTAACTTTCTTTAAACTAACTTTCTTTAAACTAACTTTCTTTAAACTAACTTTCTTTAAACTAACTTTTTTTAAACTAACTTTCTTTAAACTAACATTCTTTGAACGAATTTTCCTTGATCTAACTTTCGATAATAAAACTATTCTTACTCAATATTTTTAACTAATTTTCTTTAAACCATCTTTCAACACTTTCTTTAAATTTTTGTAAACAACGTTTGTTTGAATTTCTATAAACAATTATTTTAAAATTTCTTTAAAGAAATTTTTTTTACAAAATTTTGTTTAGCTTATTTTTGTAAGTAACTTGCATTAAAGACATTTTTTGAATTAACTTTCTTTAGGCTAGCTTTCTTGTAATAAACTATACTTGTTCTTTTTAACAAGTACTTTAATGAACTGATAGATTATAAATGTGGTTCTAGTTAACATTAAAACGGAACATTAGTGTAATTGAACAATGTCTTAGTGCGCAGAACCCTCTCAACGCAGGGTCATATCGTCCATAGTCACGCAATTTCATGCTTTGCACACAATATGCATATATACATGACAAGTCCATGCTCTATATTAAAAATAGTGCAAAAAATTGGACTACAAGAAGCTCTTGTGTGAAACTAAAAAGAAAAAAGAGATAAGTGATAGCCACAGACAGTTTTTCACAAAATATAAAAAACATCCTTCTTCTTTAAACAATAAGTAAATTAAACTTGTTTCAAAATTTGTCTTATTGGAAAATCTTGTTTTGCCTACTTCTTTTTCTTTTTATTCTTGTTCATGTTCTTTTTTTTCTAGTTTTTGTTTTTTGTTATAATTATTTTTGCTAGTGTTCTTATCTTGTTCTTATTGTTCTTATTGTTTTTCTTGTTCTTCTTGCTCTTTTTGTTCTTCTTGGATTTCTTGTTCTTCTTGCTCTCTTTGTTCTTCTTGTTCTTCTCGGATTTCTTGTTCTTCTTGCTCTTTTTGTTCTTCTTGATTTTCTTGTTATTCTTGCTCTTTTTATTCTTTGTGTTCTTTGTGTTCTTTGTGTTCTTTGTGTTCTTTGTGTTCTTTTTGTTCTTTTTGTTCTTTTTGTTCTTGCTCATTTTGTTCTTCTTGTACCAATTCCTCTGCTTTATTGATTATCCTTCTTGCATTTGTTCTTATTCTTGTATTTGTTTCTCTTTCTTTTGTTCTACTTGTTTGTGTTTTGTTCCTATCCCACTCATTTTTCCTATTCATGATCTTATTGCTCTTGTCCTTGTTCTTCCTCATTTTCTTGGTCTTATTTATCTTGTTTTATTGTTAATTCTTCTTACCCTTGTTCTTTTTCTTGTTCTTCTTGTTCCTGTTCTTGTTCCTCTTGCTTTTGATCTTTATGTTTTGCTTGTTCTTGTTCTTGTTATTTTTGTTTTTCTTGCTCTTCTTGTTCTTATTCCTTTTGTTTTCTTTTTAGTTCTTCTTGTTCTTGTTGTTATTTTTCTTGTATTTGTCCCACTTTTTCCTATTCTTGTTCTTCTTGCATTCCTTCGCTTATTCTTGTTCATTTTCCTTTAGTTCTTTATCTTTTTTTGTTGCTCTTGTTCTTGTTTTTCTTGTTTTTGTTCTTATTCCTCTTGTTTTCTTATTAGTTCTTTTTGTTCTTGTTATTTTTATTGTATTTGTCTCACTTCTTCCTATTCTTGTTCTTCTTGCTATTGCTCCGCTTATTCATGTTCATCTTCCTTTAGTTCCTTTAGTTCTTTATTTTCTTTTGTTGCTCTTATTCTTGTTTTTCTTGTTCTTCTTGTTCTTATTCATCTTATTCTCTTCTTAGTTCTTCTTGTTCTTGTTGTTATTTTTATTGTATTTGTTACACTTTTCTTATTCTAGTTCAACTTCCTTTAGTTTTTTATGTTCTTTTGTTGCTCTTGTTCCTGTTTTTCTTGTTTTCCTTGTTCTTATTCCTCTTATTTTCTTCTTAGTACTTCTTGTTCTTGTTATTTTTCTTGTATTTGTCCCACTTTTTCTTATTCCTGTCCATCTTCCTTTAGTTCTTTATGTTCTTTTGTTGCTCTTGTTTTTCTTGTTCTTATTCCATTTAATTTACTGTTCTTGTTTTTTCTTTTTCTTGTTCCTGTTTTTTATTCTTGTTCTTTTTGTACCTGTTCCTCCTGTTCTTGTTGTTCTAGTTCTTGCTTTTGTGTTTTGTGTTTTGTGTTCTTCTTCTTCTTTTTATTTTTCTTGTACTCTCTGATATATCTTGGTCTGTTTCTTGTTCTTGCTTATTTTCTTCTTGTTCTAGTTCAAATTTTTCTTGCTCTAGTCATATTTTTCTTGCGTTTTCCATTTGCTCATATTGTTGTCGTTATTTTTCTTGTAATTTTCTTTCTTCTTCTTGTTCTTCTTGTTCCTCTTCCTACGGTGCTAGTTCTTCTTGTCCTTGTTGCTCTTGTTCTTCTTTCTCTTTTACTTGTTTTTTTGTCCTTCTTGCTCAGGTTCCGATTCATTTTGATCTATTTCTTGTTCTTACTTCCGTTCTTGTTTTTGTTTATGTTCTTGTTTCTGTTCTAATTATTTTTTCCCCATTAATTCCTCTTTTTTCTCTCTTTCTTGTTCGTACATTTGTTCTTCTTCTGGAACTTTTTCTTCTTCACGCTCTTGTTCTTTTTGCTCTTGATCTTGTTGTTATCTTTCACTATCCCAGTTATCTCTCTTTTTCTTATCATTCTCTTATTCCTTTGTTCGGTTTTTTTTGTTTTCTACTTTTTTTTGGTTCCCTTTCTTCCTTTGTAAACAAATTCGTAGACCAAGTATAAATAACACATATTAATGAACTGAATTTGTCAATATAAATTTTATAACATAAATTTTGAAAATTAGAAAAAAATCGTAAATATCCCGTTTTTCGAAAAAACGTATTCTACATAATGCTTGTCACTGTGATAGAGTTGCGTGCAGCATTTAATCACGTGTTGCTTCTGCATAGTCGAAGAAGCAAGATATCTCTTGGAAAAGCATTTCAGTCATGCAATTCTAACATTAGGTGCTCTCAAGATCGACACGGCAAATAACTGTGTAAAGTCGTTGATAACAATATTGCTAAGCTCGTAAGTTCTTCTGTAATCTTTTCGCTTTTCAACTTTTTTCCTGTTGAATATGCTAATGTGCCAATTTTCAAATAATTTTTACACACCATGTGTTTAACGTTCGATCTTAATCACGCAGGAAATAAAATTTGTTTTTAAGTATTGAACTCTAAGAAATGATTTAAAGTCATTTTTGATGTATCTTACTTTATACACCTTTTTAAAAACATTTTTTAAAAACCTTTTAAAACATTAATCGCTTTAAAACTTACATACTAATCAATATTAATATCGATTAATTTATTTATAGTTTAAAAGTTTACAATTTTCTTTAAATTAATATGTACTGATTGTAAATACCAACGTTCAATATTTATTTAATATTGATAATTATTTAAATTATTATTAGTACATAAATTATTAGTATTAATAGTGCATAAATGTCAAAAATTTTGAATGACCAAAAATTCAAAAAATATGTTATTTTTCTGTTTTAGGGCATTTGTCAGAATTTTATGCGTGTGTTGTCCAAGGCGGATGCGACGACGTTACCAACCTGCCTTTAGGTGTAAACCTAGCCAGGTAAAATTGTTTAAATATTACCTTAAATAAACTTTTTCTTTTTAAAATTACTATTTAAAAAAATATTTTAATTTACATCAATTGCGTATCTGCAATAATTTCAGAGTGTTATAAATCACATTATTTTTACGTTTTTGACTCATACATTTAAAATTGCAAAATTTTTTTTTTATCAAAAGAAGAATCATATTTTTAAATAAATTGTTTTAAATTGTTGCGAATACTCGCATTTATTTTACTTGTTCGCTCAGTGACTATTATTGCAAATTTCAACAAAAAATCGCTTTTTGTTAGAAGGTTTTGTAATTAACTCAAATTGTCAGATATTCTAATTAAGTCAACTTTTTCTTAGTTTCATAATTAATACAATTTCCGGAATATCTAATAATTCATACAATAAAAAACTATGCAAGCTTTATTACCTTTAAAAAATTCCCTACAAAGTGCGTTTGTAGAATTTATAATAATCCACCATATTATAAATTTAAAAAAACTCTTTGAATAGAATCTCGAATGACAAAATTACCATATGTGCAAGCATTTCCATGTGAAAATTGGACAGAATTGGACCAGTTCTGAAACTTAATGACAACAATTTAGCTGCTAATTTCTTAGCGATATGAAATTCCATTAAAATACAAATTTAAAGTACGTAGAGATTCTAAAATAGTTAATGAATTGCTTTTATAACTATACAATAGAATGCATAAATTAATTAAATTTTAAATTTATTATCGATGCTTGTTATGAAACTTTATGTTAGCATATTTTCTGCATCACTGGAGAACATTTCTCTTATTATCTACTAACTTTATCACAGAGTCTTTTGAATATTGGTAAGATAAAAAAGTGCAATTGTATTTAGCATTCAATTTTAAAAAAATAATAACCATAAAAACCAGTACAAAATTACTGAATGGAAAAATATATTACATAATTTGTTTTTGACACTTTTGTTACTTCAGTAATAAAATTTATTTCAAAATCAAAAAATTGTTTGTCTACAGCTTATAACATAACAAATTATAACAATTCATAACAATTTTCTTTTATACAATTAATTTTTTGTGTCACTTTCTTTTATGCAACAAATTTTTTCTGCGGCACAAATTTGTTGCTTATCACATCTTTTGTAACAAATTTTTTTTATACTACACTTTTTTTGCAGCACAAATTTTTGTTCTTCCACAATTTCTTAGTACCACAAATTTTTGTTGTGCACAATATTTTTATAGCGCGCATTTTTCTTCTGCTAGAATTCTTTTGTAGCACAAATCTTTGTTGTGCTACAATTTTTTTATACTACGCGTTTTTTTTGCCAAAGTATAAAGTGTTTAAAATAATCAATATTCAATTAATAAATGTTGATTAAAATGACATTTTCTATATAATTTAAAAATACGTTTATGGAAAATTAGAAACATTTTTCTTTTTGGGATGAAGAGGTGCTTCTCGAGCAAATATTTCATTCTGCATTGGCCAGACTGGCATTGTCGAATAATGAAAAAATTTGAGTGTAGTTACAAATTAATATTCATTTATTAAGAAAAATTATTTAATCAATAACCTACAAAAGTAAAAATATGTCACAGAGACCATTGGACGTATCGTTTTGCTAGTCATGTTGTGTTTATAGGAAAATAGGAAATTCGATAAAACAGACCTTTGCGCTCGAATGGTTTTAGTTGAAATAAACCCACTGATATTGTCCTCATACCATCCATTTTTGTGCTTTCTATTATAAATAAAGTTTTAAACTTACAATTAAACCATAAATCGATTTCTGTATGTATTTATTTTACTCTTTATTCATATTTTTATTTTTATCTTCATAAACTGGGTAAATTAAATCAAATAATTTCCTGATCGCGAGTGCTTTTACACGTAATGTGAACGATAAAGATTTTCATAACATTTACTCTTCAATCTGCAATGAGAATTTAATTAACATATGTGTAATTATGTTCTATATCAGGTTTTTAAAATATAAAAAATGTTTGCCTTTGTGCAAAAATCTTCTTGAGAGGAATTACGATTTCATACAATTCTATATTCAATTTATGGTATATTTCTCTCGACTGGTTCAAAATTAGCAGCTATTGTTTCACCAATGCAATAATTCTAATACAATTTTCAATAACAGAACAATTAGACGAATATTAAATTTCCCTTTGAAGCAAGATGTCTATTCATACAACTAAAAATCATATTAAACCTGTTCCAAATAGAGAAAAGTGTAAGAAATCAAAAAAAATGTTAAAAAATGGAAAAAGTGTGAAAAAGGAAAAAATGTGAAAAGATGTAAAAAAAAATGTGAAAAATAAAAAAAGTTTGAAAAATGGAAGAAGTGTGAAACAAAGTTTCTGGATATTAAGTCTTAAATCCGGTTTGAAAAATTTTATTCTCGTTTTTCTATTTTAGGTCATTGTTTTTATTTTTCGAAGAGAATTTTTCGGTAATTTTTCGAAAAAAATTTTTTGATAGTCACGAGACGATATAAACGATTCGTATAAGCGAAAGGTAATTGTTTAAAAAATATTGAATAACTTTCATTAATTTTGGCGATAAATAATAACCTTGTATTAATTAATTTTACATTTAATTTTCTAATTATTTTTTTATTAACTTTATTAACTTTTTTATGAATTATTTATTAATTTTTAATAATTCCTTGTTGGAAAAAGTTTAATTAGAAGCATTATTACATTCTGTACTCTACTTTGTTTAAGATTTTCAAATGCACCTGTAGGAGAAGTTTCGCTGATGATAGTGACAATTATACTCAATTATTCAATGCCAGAAGGTTCTTTTCAACAATAGGTGTTATTAAGGCAAAGTGTAAGAGACTTGATCGCGTACACTGTTCAGTATAGTTTGAAGTGTCTGGCGTGGTATATTTTCTCTGCTGAAAACTTGTATTGTTTGAATATAATAGTATTTTGAAGGAAATTAAATACTGTTATTTTTCATTATTATCTGTTGTAAAGTATGAACAATTACTCGCTTAAATGACTTTAATTTTACGAATTTAATGCTTTCAAGCACTAAAATTGTTAATAATCTTGCATCAACAATGAAACGGATAATTAAATCAAAAGCAGTTAAATCGAGATCACGTATTCGGTGTTGTTTTACTTTTACAAATGTTCATTAAAATGGGATTATTGAAAATGATATTTTAAACTCAGAAAATTGAAAACATTACCGTGATTCAAAGCAAGGATATTTTAAATTTATGGGGATGAAAATTACGCACATCGGAATATTTAAAACGTGGTTTTGTAATTAAAGTATAAAAAACAGGGTTTAAAATAAATCCAGAGCTTGAAATATTTCAAAATTAAATACATGTAGATTAGGATATTTTCATATTTTTTAAATCGAGTTTTTCTTCGTTTTATTAAAAATCATAAACAAATTTATATAAAATTAATTCAATTTAATATAAGATATAAAATTAATTTAATTTAATATAAGGGGTCGTCCATAAACTACGTAGCCCATTTTTTTGGAAATTTAGACCCCCCCTCCCTTCCCCCTGTAGCACACTGTTCCATACATTAGCGCCATTTTTTCCTCTTAGCGTAGCAAATATCTTAACCCCCCCTCCTCCTTGTCGAGCTGCGTAGTTTATGAACGAACCCTAAGATATAAAATTAATTCAATTTAATATAAGATATAAAATTAATTTAATTTATTATAAGATATAAAATTAATTTAATTTATTATAAGATATAAAATTAATTTAATTTATTATATGATATAAAATTTATTTTATTTATTATAAGATATAAAATTTATTTTATTTAATATAAAGTATAAAATCCATTTCTTTTCATTTTCATTCACAAAGTTTTTGTTCGACAATAAAGTAAATGGTTGGATAAGAGTTCTACTAATTTTTTTGTTTCAATTTACTAAGTGCATGGCTGACTTTATTAATTTTTTAGTTGATCTAAGAAAGCAGTCAGTTGATTCTACGAGCTTCTTGCATTAATTTCACTAAATGTATAAACAGTAATCAATTTTATTTTTCTTTGCATATAACCAAGACAAACGCAATAAATGAAGTAGTTCAAGCATTTCTCGATCTGACTATGCACCTATATTTCTACTGAAGTTACAAAACTTTTGTTTTACAATAAGATTGACGAATATTTTAAAACCATAGAAAATATAGATAACATAGAAAATATAGAAAATATAGAAAATATAGGAAATATAGAAAATATAGAAAATATAGAAAATATAGAGAATATAGAAAATATAGAAACTATAGAAAACATTGAAAACGTACAAAATAATTAAAATATATAAAATACAGAAAAATAGGAAATAGTTGCAAATAGAAAATATACACAAGTAGAAAATACAGAAAAATAGGAAATAGTTGCAAATAGAAAATATACACAAGTAGAAAATACATACAAGTAGAAAATACATACAAGTAGAAAATACATACAAGTAGAAAATACATACAAGTAGAAAATACATACAATTAGATAATACATACAAGTAGAAAATACATACAATTAGATAATACATGCAAGTAGAAAATACATAAAAATAGAAAATACATAAAAATAGAAAATACATAAAAATAGAAAATACATAAAAATAAAAAATACATTAAAATAGAAAATATATACAAGTAGAAAATACATAAAAATAGAAAATACATACAAGTAGAAAATACACATACGACTAGCAAATACATAAGTACGAATTGCAAATATATAAAAATATAAAATATAAAAAAAAAGAAAGAGTTTGTATAGGAAATAAATGAAACAGAAAATACAAAAAAGGTAAAATTTATGGAAAATGGAAACAAAAAATATAAAACACGGAAAAATAAGAATGAAAATACTTTCTCTACACGAGGAAGTAAAACAATAAAGCAGAAAGAGTAAAAAAAGTGCAGGTATACAAAAAATGGACAGAAGCGAGAAACAACAGAATATTAAAAGATCGAGAAGTAATTGATGATTGTAAAAAAACTTTGTAAAAAGTAGAAAGAACTTTATAAAATATAAAAGGAACTTTGTAAAAAGTAGAAAGAACTTTATAAAATATAAAAGGAACTTTATAAAAAGTAAAAGGAACTTTGTAAAAAGTAAAAGAAACTGTATAAAAAGCAAAAAAAAAACTTTATAAAAATAAAAAACGACTTTGTAAAGAGGTTGATTTAAGAACGTTAGTGTTTGTAAAAAAGGTGATCCTGTGATTTTTCAGAGATTTCCGTCGAGAAGGCTGTGCATGAAGCGTTCGTTCCACAAGGTGAGAAGAAGTCGCGAGAATTCCTGCGAACAAACCTACATTTAACGACGCATCTGAGTGAAAGGATGGCCCAAGAACTGCCCAATGCCGGTCACAATAACTCTAAGTCGACCCAGTTAGGACGCTAGCTTTCTCATGCGCTTGCATCCCGCCGTCATCGCTATCATCGACTTGGCCTCTTCTGCGATGAGTCCTTTCCAAACTAGATCCTTTTATACCAAGTCCACATGTCCACATGTCCGCCAACCAAAGTGAATCTCATCGGACCTTCTTTATACTTTATACTTGCGACCAAAGTCCACCTCCTTCTTCCCGATAATCCTTTTATACAGCTTGAAATGGTCCCATCTCTGATCTCATCTCGTGCTAACCCGCTTTATAAGCATCTTAAATCTCTCTGGACGGAGGACAAGCTTTCTCATTGAGCGATTACACCGGTATGTTGCTACGTGGATTATGAGTTATTACTTCCGCACATGCACTTGAAGAAGAGAGCACCCCTATAGCTGTACACCCAACCCTTGCCTTATTCACAAGAGTTTTTATATAATATAGAAGAGGGCACGAGAATCCTGTATTTATTGCACTCCTTTTTTTTCAACAATTGATGTTTGGAAATTACTCGTTTTTTAAACAATTGATGTTTTGAATTTATTCCTTTTTTGAATAGTTAACTTTTGAAAATTACTTCTTTTTTAACAATTGAGGTTTGGAAATTACTCCTTTTTTTTTAACAATTGACGTTTGAAACTTATACCTTTCTTAAAGAATTACGTTTTGAAATTACTCCTTTTTTAAAAAAATTGACGTTTGAAAATTACTCCTTTTTTAATAATTGACGTATGAAAATTACTCCTTTTTTTAACAATTGACACTTTGAAAATTACTCTTTTTTTTAACAATTGACGTTTGAAAATGACTGTCTATTTTAAACGATTGACGTTTGAAACTTATTCCTTTCTTAAAGAATTACGTTTGGAAATTACTCCTTTTTTTTAGAAAAATTGACGTATGAAAATTACTCCTTTTTTTAAGAAATGACACTTTGAAAATTACTCTTTTTTTTAACAATTGACGTTTGAAAATGACTGTCTATTTTGAACGATTGACGTTTGAAACTTATTCTTTTCTTAAAGAATTACGTTTTGAAATTACTCCTTTTTTGAACAGTTGACGTTTGAAAATTACTGTCTCTTTTTGAACAATTGACGTTTGAAAATGACTCCTTTTTAAAGAATTGACATTTAAAAATTATTTCTTTTTTAAGGAATTACGTTTGAAAATTATTCCTTTTTTACAAGCAATTGAAGTTTAAAAATTACATTCAAGATCAGTAGTTTTTCTTTTATAATAATTCTTATCAATTTTTTTTAACAAGTTTTAGTTTCTACTTGAAATCCTGAAGTTTGGCTATGTAACTAATAGTACTGAATAATTACTACTACTACTGAATAATTGCTACTACTAAATAACTACTACTACTACTACTACTACTACGGAATAGCTACTACTAAATAACTACTACTACTACTACTACTACTACGGAATAACTACTACTACTTCTACTACTACTGAATAACTATACTACCAGAAAGACCCGTATTCTAGGTTTAAGAATATCTTCTTAGCTCCTATTTAAGTTTATTCTATACTTAAATTAAGTGTATAATATTCTTAAAATAAGAAAATATTCTTATTTTAAGAATAGAATATACTACATTTAAGTATAAATATTCTTAATATTCTAGTGTATTTTATACTTAAATTTAGAATATAATTTTCTTAAAATAAGAGTACATTCTTATTTTAAGAATAGTATACACTTAATTTAAGTATAGAATAAACTTAAATAGGAGCTAAGAAGATATTCTTAAACCTAGAATACTGGTCTTTCTGTGACACTAAATTACAACTATTATTACTATAACTATTTGAAATACAAAAAACGTGTGCTTTGAACGCCCAGGAATTTTATAAAATTATTATAATTAATATTTTATTTATTTTTAATTTTTATTTCTATAAAGATTATGATCGTAATAAAGTCTGACTTAAACTCTAGTCCTGTCTGACTATACACGTAGTTTTCTACTTAAAACGAAAAATATCTAATAGTAATGACAAATTATTAAAATTGTTATTTATTTTTCGTTTACTACTTTACCTACTTAACATTTTAAACCATTTTTGCTTCCTTATAGTGGAAGCAATTTTTATTGTCTTATAATTACGAGTCGTGTCTGACCATAAACGTGGCTTTCTACTTGAAGATTGCATTATCGTTTTAAACACATTCTTCAATTTCCTGGTAGATTACAGTACTTTAGCATTTCTAGAATATTTTTCCTTATTATTTTTCGTGTCTGACTATACACATATTTGTCTACTTGAAATGACGAATTTTATTTTTTTAATTTTAGCAGTAGCAGAAACATCTCGTTATCTTTAATCATTTCTTAGAAACCATTTTATTGACTTTAGATTTTAACTTCTACCAAACAAATTCTACGATTACTTCTTTTTTTTAAACATCTGTTTTTAGACACTTTCTTCTTCTCAATAATTAAATTCTTTGATTTAGTTTGTTAATTATTTTGTCCTTTTATTTTATTTATACCAAAGAGTTTTCAAAACATTTTTTCTGATTTTTGCTGTTTCTTACTAAACACATTCAGTACACTTTTAGTGTTTTGTTAATAACACTTTTACTACACTTTTAGTGTTTTGCTAATAACACATTTAGTACACTTTTGGTGTTTTGTTAATAACACATTTAGTACACTTTTGGTGTTTTATTAACAACACATTTAGTACACTTTTAGTGTTTTATTAATAACACATTTAGTACACTTTTAGTGTTTTATTAATATAACACATTTAGTTTTCTATTAATGTAACACATTTAGTTTTCTATTGATGTAACCAGTTTACTTTTTTATTAATGCAACAAGTTGACATTTTATTAATGTAACACATTTACTTTCTCATTATTGTAACACGTTTATTTTTTTTTTTTTAATGCAACAAATTTACTTGCGATGCGCTCCGAAAAAAATCTTTAAAAGCAAAAAATTATTGATTATGCTTGATGACATTTTCTACTTGATTAAAATTTGTTCCAACTCTTTTGTACTTCATTTTTTTAATTTATTACTTTATATTTATTATTTTTCATTTTATTTAATTTGTTATTTTATTTAATTTGTTATTTTATTCAATTTGTTATTTTATTTAATTTGTTATTTTATTCAATTTGTTATTTTATTTAATTTGTTATTTTATTTTTATTTTTACTAAAAACTCAAGATTTACTTAAATACTAAATTTAAAGCACCAATTAAACCAATCAATAAAACAAATGATCTTATTTTTGAGTCCCTAAAAACAGTTGTTGAACAAAATGGAAAGCATACAGAGGTATAACTCAATGCCGTGAATGTCCAACAATCCTAATTTTTCACAACTGTTGTAAAACTGAATCGCACCAAGGTGAAACATTTTAAACAAAGCTCGTACATTGTAGTTTGCATGTAATGCGGTATAAACAAAGTGAACGCGAAAATCTAGTTGCGATTGGCTTTTGTCCGTGAGTTCGAGCTTCTCCACTGTCGTGTCGCGGTTGGAGGATTAAAATAAAGATAAATTTTCAAAAACAAAAAAACAACAAGCAAACTAGATGAATAAAATGGAAACCGCAAATAACTGAAGCGACCAGCATACGCCAGCATTTTTTTAAAAAAATATGAAACGTATCTTACCAACAAGGTTATTATTGTGAAGCTTTGAAAAATAACAGAATTCAAGTTCAATATAAAAGAAAAACATCAGAATGTTTTTTAATAACATTCCTTTCTCTACTTTAATTACTTTTCATCTACCTTCGGTTTATCGGTTTTATTCATTTTTTAGTAACCTCGTTTTATAAACAAAAAAAAGTAAAATTCTTTCCATTCTTATTTTTCTATTCAATTTTCATTCAAGCTTTTTTATTTTTATTTCCAGTCAGTTTTATTCACTAGTTTAGTATTAAAATAAATATATAATGATAAATATTAAAATAAATTTATAACAATAAATATGAAAATAAATATATAACAATAAATATTAAAATAAAGATATAATATAAATGATATTCTGCCGCACGAAATAAAAGCTTACGTAAACTGGCTTTGTACTTACTTACTTTTTTATTTCCTACGTCAGTATAATTTATAATTTATTTTTACAATTTCATCTCGAGTACAAAAATCGTTGAACGTTTATTTCTACACTTACTGAATGTTTAATTCATCTGAATTTCAAGTTTTCAGAAATCGAATGCGCAACTGATTAAACAAGTAACAAATTCTAGTCATTAAAGGTACGAGATAAAAAGGCAAATAAATTTGCAATATTTGTTTTACTTGTTGTTTCTGGTTTCGTGTAATGAAAATTATCAGTGTGTTAAATTTAATAGATCTTCTCAAAGTGATGATGAGTTTGCAAAACTCACGGGCACATTTACCTTCGTCAGAATTACAATCGGCTGAAATGATGATGAGTGGTTTGAGGTAACGAGAAAGCAAGCCAACATGACAATTCGATGAAACTCATTAACCCTATTATCGACTATTGTACCAACGCGTAATTCGATCTCTGGATCGATGGCTTTGCAATTGAAATTACATCTTCCTTTTTCGGCAATCTCACCAATCTCTTTCATTTTCTTGCATTATTTTAAAACAACATTTTTAAAACAATGGTTTTTAGTTTTTTTAAAAGCATTTTTTTATTTATCATTATTTATAATTATTCACTACTACGTTTTATTATCATTTATTTATTATCATTTCTATTTTATTATTGAACAATTATTTTTTACTTCTTACTTCATTTTCTTTGTTGATTGAAATTCCAGCTATAAGCGTTTCCACAAAATATCTCCGTTTGATCTGTCTGACGATACAAGTCTTTCTCTACTTAAAGTACCACAAAATTCAACAATTATACAATTTATTCTAAATTCGCTACTTATTAAATATCATTTATATACTTATAAACATCTTTTATCCTAAAGATTTCGTTCCCTTTTTCAAAAAAAAATTGTTCTTTTTTCTCTGTTTGGCCACACAACTATGTTTCTACTTAAAAACAAATTTCACCCACTCTTGGCATTTTATATTTATATAATTTTTATATAATTTATATATTTATATAAAATTACACTTATTAAGTTAAATTTTAAGTTACTAAAACATTTACAAAAATGTTTTCTATATAAATATTATCTAAAAAATTAATACCTGAATTTTGTTCGTCTCATCAAATACATACTTTTTCACTTATAAAAATAAAAATTAAAAATAATAATCAAATAGTCCAAGAATTGGAATAATAACAGAAAATTGTTAACGTGAATGATAAGTAAAATTAGTTGGAAATTTGTTAAGTGTCAAAAATTAGAATTGTTGAAAAAAAAACTTGTATTGGTCTTCTATTTCTGGAAAATGGTGTGATTAAAAATACAAAGTTCAGAAATGACGGTCTTGATGTTTTGGTTACCAAATCAGAGCTGGCCTCGAAGCTTGACTGGAACCGCAAATTCTCATCGACAAATTCGAATTCGATCTGTACCAATGTGCAGTATTACGTTTTCACCGCGTCGCGGATACTGAATGCGTTATAGGAAGAAAATTGAATTGCAATTAGCATCCACACAAGTCATTTCTCTCTCACGTGAAAAAAATATCAGTTAACCTGACACCAACTTCACTCGTCAATTGATCCATTTTTTTCCGTTTCCCGAGTCATAACCATTGAATAAAATCACCTTTTTCACAAACTCGTTATTTCCCTCTTTTTGCTTTCTACCATTAAATCGGATTTACAATTTTCTGTACATTTGGCAAATTCACCTGCAAAAGAATTTCGTTTACTTGCGCAAAATTCATGTGAAATCAAAGAAAAATTATGTACAAAGAATACATTGCCGTATATAAAGAACATTGTTTTATAGAGTAAACAACTGTTTTAAGAAAGCTGTAAAAAAGACGTAAAAAGGATGTAAAAGAGGATGTAAAAAAATAATGTAAAAAATGATGCAAGAAATGATGCAAGAAATGATGCAAGAAATGATGTAAAAAAGTTGCAAAAAGGGATGTAAAAATATTAAAAAGTAGAAACAAATGTTTAAGCAAAAAAATGAAAAGTATAAAACAATTGAAAATTATGAAAAAGAGAAAAGGAAAAAATGGAGAAGTAAAAAAAAACTGGAAAGTGTAAAAAATTGGTAAGTATAAAAATTGGAAGGTTTAAAAAATTCGAAAGTATAAAATTGAAATTGAAAATTAAAATGAAAAATAAAAGATAAAGTAAAAAATTGAAATGTATAAAAATTGCAAGGTGTGTAAAAAATTGGAATGTATAAAAAATTGAAAAATGTAAAAAATTCGAAAATATAAAAATTCGAAAGTATAAAAATTCGAAAGTATAAAAATTCGACATTTTAGAACAAATAAAAGACATTCGTCATACAATTACAACTTTGATATTTTTTGCATGTTTACTAATTATAAATATAATTTACTAATTAATTTATTTACATTATTTATTATACAATGTAGACGTTTTTCTAAAGATTCTTTTGACAGAATTATTAACACATTATAATCGGAGTGTTTTCAATTCATTAATAAAATAACAATAGAGAACAAAAATTACTACGTCACCATTTGTTATCAAACACTATTTACACAATTTAATTATAAAGTGCAAATTTATTTCGCGTGAAGTGACAGCGAGTTATAAAATCGACTGGGACAGACGATTTTAACAAAGTGATATCAACAAACGCAAGAAATGTATTGTCACGTTACAGAACATTGAAACATTTTGAGTGAATATTTCATATAGTATATCGGCGCGATAAAATAAATTATACAAAACTGGGTCATGATGGTCCCCATTAACTGCACGTTCCATTTGTTCACAGTTTAACAAATGATTACACGAAATGATAAGTTAAATGCACAAAAACAATACTTGTATTGTCTAAGCAATATTCATTATTATTATTATTTATTATTATTTATTATTATTATTATTATATTGAATTATTCAATTTTCTTTTTTTTATAATTTTTTCAAATTTATCGCTTTTCATTATTACGTGCATAATTCATAGGCATGTGTTATTAGATCATAAATTAAGCTTAGATTGGCTTTTAATTTTTATCATTATCATTATTTTTCGTTCTCATAGAGAAAGCTTTGTTTTTTTTGCAATCAGATTTTAAATCATTGAAATTGAATTAATTGTTTTACGTCTGATTTTTCGTTTTTTTGTTTTGTTTTTGTTTTCCTTCTTTGTTCTTTTTTAGTTTTCTCCCTTTCTTTTTGACAATTCTGTCACAATTTAAATTTTTAAATTAATTTCTGAATTCATTAATTCAGAATAAGAATTCGCTTAATTTTTGAATTCATTATTTTTTATTTTACTGTTATAGTTTATAAAATTCATTTTTAATTAATTTATAATAATTTGTAATTTATTAACTAATTATTCATCAATCTTGGAGACTAACAAAAGTCCTCGTGCTCTTTCGTTTTTTACTAAAAAAATTTGCTGTAAGAATTATTTTAAAAGGAGAACAATTCGTTCAAATTAATATCAATTATTTGTAAGGAATTCAAACTAACGTGAAACTTGTGCTGAAAAAACGAAATCGTGCTTGAAAGTAAAACGAGAAAGAGTGAAATTGAAATTAATTTAACAAATCTAACTTAATTAGTTAATTTTATGAAATGAGAAATCTAGGAATAGGTTCAAAATTCAATTTAATTGGAGACAAATTTATTGGTATAAAGTAAAATTAATCAAACATGAAACGACATTCCTGGGCAAGAAAAATAAAAATAAACAGAATAAAGTAAACTGGAATAAACAAAAATAAAATTTAAATGAAATAAAAGAAAATAAAATTTAAATGAAATAAAAGAAAATAAAATTTAAATGAAATAAAAGAAAGTAAAATAGAATCAACAGAAACAAATTATAAATAGCACAATTAAAGAAAGTAAAATAAATAATAAAAAATGATGACAAACATGAGTGATTCCATAAGGGTTCCGTCAAGTACACTTTGTGTACGGAACCCTAAAAATGAAATTTTCGGACACAAGTGAATTTTAAATAAAGCGCAATTAAATGTACGAAAAATTAAATTTCAGAAAGAATCTGCAAAAATGAACTTTTCGCAATACTCTCATTTTGTCTAATGACAAAATGAACACAAATCGTACAAAAAGTGAACATAAAACGATTCACTGAAAATTTTCAATAGAAAAACGAAATCTAATTAAAAAAAGCACCACAAAAAAATTTCCAAAAGGATTGAAAAAATTGATTAAGATGGGATTCCTTTAATTAAAGCAACTGCAATTTGCAAGAAATAAAAAACACGCTAAATGTTCATTTTTTGCCTGCAAGTAACCAAAAATATACTGAATTCTAAAAAAATGAAAAAATTATTAATCATTTGATAATGCCTTGTATGAAAGGGTTAAAATTTAATATTCCGAAGTTCTGTGACGATTTTCCATCGGGAAAAAGCTGTCCGCATTGCTGGACTCGTGCTGTCCGGAAGCGTTTTCATTACGTTTCTTTTGACGTGAATGAAATATATGTTCGGACTTTACTGGAATCCCGCACCAACTAGAGAGTAATAAAACGTAGAAAGTACGAGTTTCCCTGATGTGAAACTGAGCGTAAAATCCATACCCTTTCAAGCCATCTATGTACTCTTTTGCCTGATATAAACCTTAGCTTTTTTTTATTTGCTTATTCTTATTGGTCAGAGACTCTTAGTTGGAAACTAATTTTCAACGAAATTGACTTTTTCAATAATCGATCGAAATTTACCGATTAACTTCAAGTTGTGTATGTCAATTTCCAGTGAAAGAAGTAGTTTAAGGCAGAAGAGATTGCTTGATAGCAAGCAAGGAGAGCGTATAATGTGATTTGCCAGGAAAGCAGTGTTATTGAAAAAAGTTACTCCTGTAGTTGCGAGAATAAGATACTTTGGAAAGTAAAGCGAAATCGTGTTGTGGTCTAAAGGAAAAAGCCAAGAAACCTGATTTCGCTGGAAGAAAACATTTTTTAAAAATCGCGGCTAAATTCCTTCACTTAAAAGTTGTAGACGCCTTTTTTAAGTTTTTGATATTTAATACATTTTTTTGTCTTTTTGCAAAAATGTTTATCCAAAATGTCTTTTTTTTTAATTTTTATAATCGTTTTAATCTTATTTGTTCGCTTTTGCTTCCTTATAGAGGAAGCATTGTAATCGTGCCAATTTTCGATTTTCCAAAAATTGGCTAAATCAATTCATTTTCATTTAAAAAGCATATATACGAAGTTTAAAGCCAATGTCCAGATATATATATATATATATGTGTGTGTGTGTGTGTGTATGTATGTGGTCGTTTTTGTGGACTCCCTCTCGAGAATGCTTTGACCGATTTTAATGAAATTTGGTAGAGTTATTACACTCATGGAAATCTGGGATTTTTAACACAGGGATTTTTAAAAATACTTAATCAACAATTTTTGAGAACGTTTTTCCTTTAAAAAATACTGTTTCTTTGAGAACGTTTTTTTCCCAATAAAAAACTAAATTAATTAATGAAAATATCGTATTCTTTGTGTAGAGACAAATCAATTGACCTATGTAAAGTTTACATTTGACCAAGAATTGATAGAGTAAATAACAATTGTCTCTTAGTTTTGACGTTTAAAATTCCATATTTTTAATATAATTTTTAAATTTTGAATTTTCTAATGACCTTTTGAAAAAATTTTCTGCAGTAAAAAACGAATCGATTGATAGATATAAAGTCTATATTTCATCATAAATTGAAGGAATGAATTACAGTTTCGATTTTTTTTACACTAAAAATTCTTTTAAACTAAAGAAAACTTTTAAACTAAAGAAAACACTAAAAAAAACTTTTAAAATTATCAATTTTTAATGACAGTTCCTTTTGAAAAATTTTACTGCATTACAAAACAAATCTATTGAACTATGGAAAGTAAAAATATTTTACTAAGAATTCTTGAATTCTTAATAAAAAGAATTATTAAATTTTTGTATTTAAAATTTTATTTCTCATCAGAATTTTTTAAATTATCGTTTTTTTAAGAAAATTGATTGAAGAAAAATCTTTATCAGTAGAAATGGAATCGACTGACATAAAAAGTATTCTTTTCATTACAAATTTATAGATAAATTGTAATTTTCCAATTATTTATGGAATTTAAAAATTAAATTCTTTTTATAATCATCTTTTAAAAAAATATGCTTTTCGAATGCGAATGATTAAAAAATGTTGAAAGTTGATTTTTGTAAAAAAAATCCTCCATAAGGAAGCAAAATATTCATGGAATGAATATAATTTTCTGTACTTGTTCTGTTTTATCTTCTTTATCTTTTTGTCTATCCAAATGTACCAACTTTATTTATCTTTTGTGACACATCAGGGAATAATATATAATTTTGACCCACAATGTGGTAAAAAAAAATGTTTTCCTTAAAATTCGATAAAAATTGCAATTACCAAGTAATTGTGAATTTGAGGAAAAATCAAAATGTTGAATAATTATTATTTTACAATAAATTGTTGCTCAAACTAATTTGTTCCTGTACAACTGGATCTTTTAAAATTTGCTAAAATGAATTTTAATTAGACAGCAAGGGAGATTTCAAATCAGAGAGTAGAAAAAGCAAGCATGGTCAGACCAACATTGAAAAGGAGATTTAAAATCAGTAGAGAAAGCAAGGATGGTCAGACCAACATTGAAAGGGAGATTTAAAATCAGTAGAGAAAGCAAATAAGACGCCTATTGTATTAGTCTGACTATTCTTGCCTTTTCTACTGATTTTAAATATCCTTTACTACATTGGGCTGACCATACCTGATTTTTCTACTGCCAATTTTAAATCTCTTTTATTGCGTTGGTCCGACTGTAGTGGCTTTTTCTACTAATTTAAAATCCCTTTTATTGTATTTCTCTTCTTTATTTGTAATTTTTAGTTTTTAAAACTTTTAAAACTCTTAAAACTTTTAAAACTTTTAAAACTAGTTTTTAAACTTTATTCCTTAGTTTGATTTTATGTCAGGGGGTTGAACATCCTTAACACAAAAATTCATTTCAAATGCACAATTTTGAAAATTGTAAATTAAAATTATGTAAATGTATTTTATCCATTTTTCTGACAATATTTGCTAAAAAAGCTTTTGCAAATTTCGTTTTCAGTAGTTCGATTACAGTCAGTCGTACATTTTTTGTTCTAACGGTAATTCTTTCTACAAAATTTTTCTTTCATTTGTTTCTTTGTTAATGTTCTTGGTTCTTTGATTTAGTGAATTTCCTTTTACCAAAGGAACGTGAAATTAAATATGTGACGAAGTAAATGAAATTTGTATTTTGAAAATATGCGCAAAAAATCCAAATTTGCATTTTGGACTTTTGTGGCAAAGATTGTGAATTGTTAATAGGACAAGAATAACGCTGAATAAAATTTTGTGTTTCTCTTCTTTAGAAAGGGTACAGATTTACGATTTGGAAATATAGTTTGGCTTTTGTCCTTATTGGACACAAGCTATCGTGTCGTTTTCATTTCCGACATTTACATCTCTTCCGGCAGCGAACCCACGTGTAATTCATGACTCCTGTTTTTTTTCAGGACAGTAATGTTGACATTTGTAGCTCATGTTGGAAATGATTTCATATTTAACTCTTTAAATCACTTGTTGTTGATTAAAAATAACTCTTCAGCAATTTTTGCGAATGATAATTTTTGTTCGAATTTATTTTCTTAAACCTGCTAACGATTTGTTTAACAATAACATTTCTTGTTTATTTATTTTTGTGTTTGTCTTTACTTATGTACGTTTTATATTTTAATTCATGTACATTTATATTTTCATTCATGTACATTTATATTTTTATTCATGTACATTTATATTTTTATTCATGTATACATTTATATTCTTATTCTTATTTTTTTATTTTCTTTTATTTTTATTTTTATTATTTTATTTTTTCTAAAAATTTATATTTCTCTATTGAACATGTACATTCTTCCGGTGATAAAAATATACCCTTTGAAAATTCCATGAGATAAAAATCTGGCAAAATGAAAGTTAAGCATAAAGATTAAATCATATTGGAATGATGAATTCGAATTCAGAGTTTCGAATTACATGCAATAATTTACTGTATTTTATATATATGCAAACGCATAAACAATATAGTAGACCTTTTTTAAAATATTTCAAAAATTGTTTAAAAAATAATTTTAGAAAAGGCATAAAATTTGTTTTTCATAATCCATAAAAAATACAAGTACCAAAAAATGACATGAAGTGGAACATAATTTGTACTTTATTTTGTTTTCCTTTCTATTAACATTTTTATTATTAAAGTCGTTTATTAATAAGTTTTTTCCCTGAACAATAAATATTCATTCACACAATGGCACCTCCCTCTGCGACTCTGTTTTCATCCCTTTAAATTTTGGAATTATGTCCATCGGGATAGAAATACATTTGCGATTATTTACGCGAATTCGAATTTCGTAAACACGCATTTTAACAAATGAATTGTTTTGTTTTCAGTACACGTCCGGAATGGGAGGGGGTGGACAGGCGAGCAGCGTCAGCTATAGCAGCGTAAGTCAAAGCAGCGACGCTGGTGTCTGTAGCACTGCAACTGGCACACGTGGTGGCAGTATATGACGTCAACCTGGGGCCCGACTAGGGCCTAGACGTGAACGAGCCATTCGTTTCCGGGACACGTGATTATAAAGCAATTCCCAGGAATCGATCGTTCAACTAATTCTGCACAAAAAGTCTCCAAAAAAGGCTCATCAGCTTCTCGTGCATTTGCAGTCCTCTGTCTCGCAACAATTTTTATTCTCAAAAAAAAAAAGTTGCGAAATGAAATGCATCGCGTGTCTTCCAAGCAGTGAAATTCGTGCAAGTTGGCACCTCGAAATTTTTACCTTCGCAAAATATTTCGTCTTATTTCCCAAGAGACTTTAAGCCTTCTTCGAAGCAATGATACTGTGTGTTCGCCTTTTGAGCTGACATTTCGAAAAGTTTTTGTCGAACTGCAAAAGGAGCAGCGAACGGCAACTTTTCTTCTGGTGCTGTGATGTTAGTGTGTGCATGTGTGTAAATGTGCGTGTGTGCTTTGTCTCTCGACTCGATTTGTCAAAAAGAGAACGATTAATACTAGAAAAACAGAGGGTTCGAAAAACTCAGTGTAAAAACAATGAAAGCTTTGGAGAAATGCGTGTATTTAAAAACGATATGTGTGATGAAAAACAATGTGTCTGATGGAGAACAATGTGTGCGTTTTAAATACATGTGTGCGTTTTAAATACATGTGTGCGTTTTAAATACAATGTGTGCGTTTTAAATACAATGTGTGTATTTAAAAAGAATATGCGTATTTAAAAACGACGTGCGAATTATTAAAAATGATGACACGAGAGTTTAAAAACGATGTGTGCATTTAATAACAATCTGAGAATATAATAAACGCGTTTACTCAAAAGAAATGCGAACATTTAAAAAAGGAAATGTAAAAAGAGACGACAATTAAAAAATAAGTGTGTAAAAAGAATGAGCGTACAAAAAAAAGTTTGTAAAAAGAATAAGCTTGTAAAAATGAGCGTATAAAAAATGAGCGTATAAAAATTAAGCGTGTAAAAAAGAGCGTGTAAAAAAGAGCGTGCAAAAATGATCGTAAAAATGGAATGCGTGTGCACAAAAATGAGTTTATAGAAAGCAAGTCATTAAAAATGATCGAAAAAAAGAATGATTAATGAATGAATTAATGAATGATTAATGATTAATGAACGATTAATGAATAATGAATGATTAATGATTAATGAACGATTAATGAATAATGAATGATTAATGAATGATTAATGATTAATGAATGATTCATGAATTATCTGACAAATGAATGATTGCAGAAAATGAGCGCAAATCGCTGTCATAGATTAAGATGAGAATTTTGCGCATGAGCCGACTGAGCGCCCAAAATTTTGGACACTGTAGTGATTAAAACGTTTTTACTTAAATTAGTAAGGAAATTAGGAGAAAAATAAATTAAGAAACATTCTCATTGTTAATTATTGTGCAACTGGCTCAGAGAAAATTTCTACTCGTAAATTTTTCTCACGTATTGCGAACATAATATTATTAATAAAGAAAGAAATGTTAATAAAAATTATAATTACGTCCTGGAGATTGCCCAACTAAAAACTTGTCAAACAATGTGGAAATTGGATGTATAATTGAAAGAGACATACAAACGACTGAAAAGTTATACTTACAATCAATTTAAAAGCACGACTTTTTATTTCCTTTCCCCAATCTTCCTACAGACATCAAATTTAATAAAAATACGACTTTATTATACACTAACATTAACCCTCTTTTCCGGTTTCAGAAAGAAAACAAATCTTCACAATCTTAAGGAAGATTTTTTCTATAAATTATGAACTTTCATATTTTATGTAATTTCCTTTATTACTGAAAAGCAAATGACAACGATATATTAAAAGATTACAAAAAAGAGATAATAAATATAAATTTAAAAATACTTTAATAAAAAAAATGCAAACAGCGTTCCATATTGCAACTACTTAACAAACTAAAATATCCAGTTTGATGGAAAACTTAGTTGCTAAAAAAATCGACTTTAAAACTTTGAAAAATGCGTTTTTTTGGATTTAAAAGGAACCAATTGGATCGAGTAAAAATTCGGATTTTCAAGTTAATACAAGATCACCTCTTGTAATACTTTTTCTCCAATAACGGATACCCAAATGGGTGCCATTGTGATAAGAGAATTTCATTTGTAAAGTAAAACGACTCAAAATCTTAGAAAAACGTGTTTTTCAGAAATGAAATGAACCAAATTGTGTTGACTAAAAATCAAAATTTTCAAGTTAATGCAAGCTTAATTCTGGTAATATTTTTATCCAACACCGGGTACCCGAATGGGTGCCAGTGTGATGATAAAATTCATTTGCGCAGAGAGATGACTGTAAATTTTAGAGAAACGTGTTTTTCAGTAATGAAAAGAACCCAATTGGTTTGACTAAAAATAAACATTTTCAAGTTAATGATAGATTGACTCTGGTAATACTTGTTTTCTAATACGGGGTACCCAAATGGGTGCCAGTCTGATGATAACATTCATTTGTGAAGAGAGACGACTCTAAATCTTAGAAAAACGTGTTTTTCAGAAAAGAAAATAACCCAATTGGGTCGACTAAGAATCCAAATTTGCAAGTTTATCCTAAATTAACTCTGGTAATACTTATTTTCCAAAATATTGCACCCAAATGGGTGCCAGTGTGATAATAATATTCAGTTGTGACGATGGGCAACTCTAAATCTTAGAAAATCGTGTTTTTCAGAAATGAAAAGAACACAATAGGGTTGACTAAAAGTTCAAATTTTCAAGTTAATTCTGGATTAACTTTGGTAGTACTTGTTTTCCAACAGCGGGTACCCAAATGGGTGCCAGTCTGATGGTAAAATTAATTTGTGAAGAGAGATGACTCAAATTTTTAGAAAAACGTGTTTCTCAGAAAGGAAAAGAACTCAATTGGGTTGACTAAAAATCCAAATTTGCACGTTAATCCTAAATTAACTCTGGTAATACTTTTTTTGCAACGCCGGGTACCTAAATGGGTACCAGTCTGATAATAACATTCATTTGTGAAGAGAGACGACTCTAAATCTTGGAAAAACGTGTTTTTCAGAAATGAAAAGAACCCAATTGGGTGGACTAAAGATTCAAATTTTCCAGTTAATGCAAGATTAATTCTGGTAATACTTTTTTTCCAACACCGGGTACCCAAATGGGTGCCAGTGTGATGATAATATTCATTTGTGAAGAAGAACAACACTAAATCTTAGAAAATTGTGTTTTTCAGAAATGAAAAGAACTCAATTGGATTGAATACAAATGCTCAAATTTTCAAGTTAATTCTGGATTAACTTTGGTAATACTTGTTTTCCAATACCGGGTACCCAAATGGGTGCCAGTCTGATGATAAAATTAATTTGTGAAGAGAGATGACTCAGAATTTTAGAAAAACGTGTTTTTCAGAAAGGAAAAGAACCCAATTGGGTGGACTAAAAATCCAAATTTTCAAGTTAATTCTAGATTAACTCAGGTAATACTTGTAATACGAATTAAAATATTTAATAAAAGCGTCTCTGTTAATGAAAAAGAACCTAATTCGGTTGATTAAAAAAACAGATTTCTGTCTTAATCCTTGCCCAATTGTAGCTATAATCCTAATAATATTCTCATACCGAGGAGTAAAAGAGGTGATAAATAGGACTTCTGGTTTATTTTAAAATATCAAGTAGTAAAAGTCGATTTCTCGTTAATCACTCCAGACTGATGATTAATAATCATCAGTTTTGATCTCTTATCAATTAATAATTGATAAAAGAGTAGTTCTAGTTTATTTCTGTCTACTGAGGAGTAAAAGAGGATTCCTGGAGTATCAACGTAGACCAAGAATTAAAATAGGTGTTATAGCTTCTTGTAAAATTCTGCAAAACTTTGTTGTTTGAGTGCTTTGGAATTATGACCAGAGTTAGAATTGGTATAATATAATTCCGGTTTTGTTGAAATAAACTTGAGTTAGTAACGAATTGTTGTCTGATAGAAAATGATTTACGCGTAGTTACTCTAGAAATCCAATAGAACGGATATTGTGATCTTATCTTTATAGGGGTTTAGCTATTTTCGTGAAAACAGAGGCAATCAATTAAAATTAATTGCCTGAGCGCAAGATAACTGAATAATTTTCTATATTTTAGATGTATTAAGTTCTCTGCATTTTTTTTATTATCCTTCATTTTTAATATTGAGAGAATCAGACATTAATTTTGTTACCTTTGTGAGTGCCTTGAAACTCAACTTTCCTTTCTCGAGTCTCATTCACCTCATAAAATTCCATTTTTCAAGAATTTCAGTTCCAAAGGAGCAAGTAAATACCTCTTACGGATGTAAAATTGCTTCGTTGCACTCGAAATTTTCTGATATTTTTTCAATATCTATTATGAAAATCTTGAGAATAAATTTTAGCTTTTCATTTATTCAGGGTAATAACAATTTGTTTCGAAATACTTTTTTATTTTTTTCAGAATCAGATATAATGATGAGCTCAATCTAATGATGACTCAAATTAATTTTGAGTCATTGAAAACCGATAAATTATTATTTGTTAATTATTGGAAGCTGATAAAAATAATGTTTGTTAATTATTGGAAGCTGATAAAAATAATGTTTGTTAATTATTGGAAGCTAATAAAAATAATATTTGTTAATTATTGGAAGCTAATAAAAATAATATTTGTTAATTATTGGAAGCTAATAAAAATAATATTTGTTAATTATTGGAAGGTAATAAAAATAATATTTGTTTATTATTGGAAGCTAATAAAAATAATATTTGTTAATAATTCTAAGCTAATAACAGTTATATTTCTTAATTATTAGAACCTAATGGAAATAATATTTATTGATTATTGAAAACTGATTAAAAGAATATTTGTCATTTATTATGGAAAATTCATAAAAATAATGTTTGTCAATTTCTAGAAGCCAATATAATACTATTCTATAAGGCAAATACCACATAAAATGTTTCAAATTTAAAACGAATATTTTACAGGGTGTCTTGAATTAATGTAAAAATAATAAAACTATAAACATAATAGAAAATACAATCAAAAGGTCATTATACTTTTTTTAAAAATCCTGATTTAAACAGTTAATATGTTTCGAAATTAAACAATCACTTGGTTAAATGCGACAAAACTGATTCATCCCAGGACAGCCTCTATAAAAAAATTGCAATAAAGAACACTTGGGAGTCAACTTTTAATTTAAATTTTATTTGTTCGGTGTTTTTGATATAAAATATAATAACACAGGTATAATAAACAAGCACACTTATACAAGTGCTATAAGTGTATGAAATTTTGCATTCTGCACTGCCTTTGCAATTTTTCAAGACAAAACTTTACGAATCTATTATGCTTTAAAAATTCAACTAAAAATGTGACATTCTTTCCCTAGTTTCGATTTTCTTTACCTTTTTTCAATTATTTAAAGTCCTGATAAGTCATTTTATACAAAATGTGAAATTCCGACACACAATTTTCACATGCTTGCAATAATTGAATTTTCAGATGTTTTTTGTAGTTTAATTTTCACATTTTTGTTGTAGCAATTTAATTCTCACATATTTTTTGTAATTCAATTCTCAGATATTTGTAGCAATTTAATTCTCACATATTTGTAGCAATTTAATTTTCACATATTTGAAGTAGTTTAATTTTCACATACTTGTACTAATTTGGTGTTCACATATTTCTAATTATGTACTTTTCACATGTTTGCAATTTCCTGCTCTTTAAATATTTATAATAATTTACTTTTGAAACAGTGTTTTAATAATTTACTTTTGAAACAGTGTTTTAATAATTTACTTTTGAAACAGTGTTTCAATAATTTAAATTTCACGTTCTGCGAAAGCAGTTCACATTTCGCAATTGTAATAAATAAGCTTCGTCAAAAACGAGACGAAGAAATAAACATTTTTCTACATCTTATTACTTGGATATTTCTTACTAGATCTCATCACATTTCTTTCTACTATGCAAATTAAACATTGAAAAGTTCCATTAAAAAATCAACTAGAATTCGTCTTATGTACATAATGTGTATTCATCACACACTTGGACTATATACAATTGTAAATAAGGTCTTTGGGTTGCGTTGCTACGTGTGTTAACTTTAATTAATCACTTAATTAAAGTTGACAAATTACTGCATCAGGTTCACAGATGATACTTAGTTTAAAACTTTATTTACATTGGCCTATAACAGACACAGCTAAATGGAATGAATCCTCACTTTTTTTCGCACCAATTGAAGCTGCCACTTTAAATTGAAGTTTTACCACCTAATGTAACTTTTGTATTCTTCGTTAACGCTAAATCTCTTGATAGTTTCGTAGCCCAGAACCATTGAACAACTGAAACCGGCAGATTGTACGAGTCGTGCCGAAAGCCCTTTTGTAAACATTTTCAATTTTTCTTCTACCCAAAGAACTTTAACGGTATTACACATATTGTCGAGTCGTTGAACTTGCAATCTTGTTCGTACAATATCTAAAGGATTCGTTATAATTGTTGTGGTGAAACCACCTAAAGTCCCAGCAACCGCTTGAATAAACAAATGGCTCACCCATGATGGTAGAATTTTTATCAGCTCTTCTGCAAATTAAAATTTCAATTAAATTTCATCTTTATTTTCCGTGTTTCATTAAAAGGCGTTCTGGCGAAAAAGAGACTAATTTCGATATTAAGTAATCGTATAACTAATTTTTTGAAACAATTGTAGATTTAAATTATAATACATGCCTAACTAAAACGAAATAAATTATTAATTAATTTTAGTTTATTATTATTAATTAATTTAATTTTATTATTATTATTATTATTATTATTAATTAATTTTATTTTATTACTATTAATTTAATTTTATTATTATTAATTAATTTTATTTCATTACTATTAATTAATATAATTTTATTATTATTATTAATTAATTTAATTTTATTATTATTAATATTATTAGTTAACTTTATTTTATTACTATTAATTAATTTAATTTAATTTTTATTAATTAATTATACTTAATTTTCAAAATCCGCAGTGTCAAATATCGAAGAAAACACAATTCTATTTCAATACGCAAAAAATGATTCAAAAAGTATAAATACAAAATATTAAAAAAATGTACGAAAAAGTAAAAAAAAGTATACAAAATTACATAAAAAATACTGTGCACAAAAATTGTAAAATAAAAATTTTTTAATTTAGCAGAAAAAATCTGTTGCATTGTTTGTCTCCAATTTGGGAAAGCTGCAGGCATAAAAAAAGTGTGTACGAATAATTTGAAGTTTGAAGAGGAAATTCATTTGAAACAAAATAATTAACAGAGCAATAAATTTACCTTGGTAAGTTGCATACAAGCCCCACCAAAGTGCACTGTTGGGAACGTAAGCGCAAAGGGATGCAATATATCCTCTATAAAATCCTCGTAAACCGTCCCGTTGATATATCAATTTCACTATTTCTGATGAGATTTGTGCCCGGGACATTTCTGGATGTAACGTTAATCCCAGTGGATTCATACTCATCTAACAAAAACAATTTTTTTTAATCTTTCATTAATCTTCCAATTAACAGGAGCGTTTGATATTTTTTTATTGTGGCTCATCAATTTTTATTTGCCACATCTGCATTTCAAAAGGAGAATCTTTTTTAGCGGACAACAATAAAAAATCGATTTTATGATTATGAGTGTTTTTCAATTGTGTAAAAATGGTCTAAAATTTGTGATGAAAATTTGTGATGAATATTTGAATATATTTGTGATGAATTTTAGTTTGAGTTTAAAATAATATTGATTGTGATTAGTTGATGATGAAAGATGGACTCAAGACTCGCTTAGGGTTTGTTCTAGTCGAGATAAATAGTAATTTTGGACTCGCTGGAGTCTTATTCAAAGCAGGACTTAAACTCGCTTAAGTGTAGATTGAAACTAGCTTTAAAGTATTGAAAGTCCGCTAAAGAGGCGCTGAAGACTTGCTAAAGAGGCTCTGAAGACTCGCTTAAGGCTTGTTCTAAATGCGCTGAAGATTCGCTTACAGCTTGCTCAAAATACTCTGAAGACTAGCTTCAAACTTTTTCAAAATGCGCTCAGGGCTCACTTCAAGCTTTTTCCAAACACGGTCAAGACTCGTTTGAAGCTTGTTCAAAATGCGCGCAAGACTCACTTAAAGCTTGTTTAACCAGTAGGCTGCCGGAAAACCTATATTTAGGCTTAATTGCTGGATTTGTCAAACGCCGGTAGCATACAGGTTAAAATGCTTACAAAACTCGTTTAAGGTTCCTTTAATGCGTACTTGGTTTAAACTCGCTCGAAATGAATATTTGAGCGTTTCGTTGAATCTCAACGAGTCTGTCGTTGAGATTCGTTGAGCTTGCTCAAGACTCGTTTATTGCTCGTTTAAACCTTATTCAAGACTCGCTTAAGTCTTGCTCAAGAAACCACGAGGCTCGCTTAAAATTCAACCAAGACATAATTCCACATCATTCAAGGAGTCTTAAGCGAGTCGAGAATAATTTTCCTTGCTGGCTAAAACAACCCCTAAGTGAGTTTTAAGGTACCCTATTATTTTTTACCAAAGTTATATAATTATTTATCGTATTTTCTTGACAACGAGAATAATATTATTATAAACTGAGTTATAACTAGAAAAAAGGTTTCACCTTGTCGACAACTAATTTTCCATGCTTAATGTGTACTCCAAGCACCATTAAATGTTGACTAAGAACATCAAAAGGTATCACTATACTATGTCCTACTAAGCTTGCGGCACCTCCTCCAATTAATGCTTTGATCCTTGAATCCAGGCAAGATGTGACAGAATTCTGACTGAGCAAGTGTCGAACACCCTCGTACGTTGTTGCATAAAATACCCCTGAGACAATTTGAATCGAGCTTATCCAAAATCCTCGATAAAGACCGGCCATACCTTCGGAGGAGTAAATTTTTCGGTATGCGTCTATCATGCCTGCAACATAAATTGTTTTTTCTTTATTTTTATTTACTTTGTTCATTTTTTTTGCGTTTTTATTTCTTTCATATTCTTGTAGTCTTGATATTTTCTGTGTACTTCTTTGTGTGTAATTTTTTACACTCTTTGTACTAGTGTACTGCCCTACAACGGAAAAACTTACGTAAACAACAATGCTGGCATTGTTACTTACGTAAGTTTTTCCGCTGTATGGCAGTGTAGTTTTATCACATTTTTATTTTTGTAATTTCTATAATTAATTTTGTTCTACTTATTGTTATTCCTTTCTTATTTGTTATAATTTTCATCACTTATTTTAAGGTTGTAATTTTATCACTTACAGTCAAGTTTATGAATAGTGCTACCATGAATAGTGCCACCATGAATAGTGCCACTTCTTGGAATTTCAGCTCGAGTGTTACCCCCTCTTTGGCGACACTGACAAAAGCGTGAGTGCGATAAATATTTCAAGAATACTCGAGAGTGAGATACGGTTTCCGAGAAAAATTTTATGGACTTGCAAATCTGCGACACTATTCATAGAGTCGACTGTATTTTTTAATAATAATTTTAGTGTAGCTATTATTTACCACACACTTTATTATTTGAGAATTGTTTATTCTAATGTTATTTTTATCAATTTTATTATAACAACGTATTACATTCAATAAACAACGTATTACAATGTTTATTGAACACTGAGAAAATGGGTCGGTTGAAAGTAACCGAAACACTGCTAATATAGCACTTGCAAACTTCTGCTGATTAAATTTATCCGAATAACACGTTTACATATAATCATCAGTTGTTTATAAGTAACCGTTTTGCTCGGTTAAATTCAGCAACTAAGTTTGCAGGTGCTATATTAACCGAGTCATTTTCTCAGTGGGTGGCTGAAAGAAGGGTATAAAACCGTAATCGGTAGTACCAAAAGAAACTAAATAAATAAAATGCATTGTTTATTGTATTTTTTATTACATTGTTTATTATATTGTTTATTATATTGTCTATTACATTGGTTACTATATTGTTTATTACATTGGTTATTATATTGGTTATTATATTGTTTATTATATCGTTTATTATATAGTTTATTGTATTGTTTATTATATTGTTTATTACATTGGTTATTATATTGTTTATTATATTGTTTATAACATTGTTTGTTACATTGGTTATTATATTGTTTATTATATTGTTTATAACATTGTTTGTTACATTGGTTATTATATGGTTTTTTATATTGTTTATAACATTTTTTGCTACATTGGTTATTATATTGTTTATTATATTGTTTATTATATTGTTTATTACATTGGTTATTATATTGTTTATTATATTGTTTATTACATTGGTTAATATATTGTTTATTATATTGTTTATTATATTGTAAGAATATTGTTCATTATATTATTTATTACATTGTTTATTATAATGTGTATTATATTGTTAGAATATTGTTTATTATATTATTTATTACATTGTTTATTATATTGTGTATTATATTGTTAGAATATTGTTTATTACATTGGTTATTATATTGTTTATTATATTGTTTATAATATTGTTTATTACATTGATTATTATAATGTTTATTGTATTGTTTATTACATTGGTAATTATATTGTTTATTATATTGTTTATTGTATTGTTTATTACATTGGTTATTATAATGTTTATTGTATTGTTGATTACATTGGTAATTATATTGTTTATTATATTGTTTATTGTATTGTTTATTATATTGTTTATTGTATTGTTTATTATATTGTTTATTGTATNNNNTATTGTTTATTGTATCGTTTATTGTATAGTTTATTATATTGTTTATTGTATCGTTTATTATATTGTTTATTATATTGTTTATTGTATCGTTTATTATATTGTTTATTATATTGTTTATTATCTTGTTTATTATATTGTTTATTTTATTGTTTATTATATTGTTTATAATATTATTTATTACATTGGTTATCATATTGCTTATTATATTATTTATTGTATTGTTTATTATATTATTTATTGTATTGTTTACTATATTATTTATTGTATTGTTTATTATATTATTTATTAATTTTGTATCACATTATTTTATTCTTATAAGAATTTATTGTTTATTTTTCAAACAGTGACGGACTTTGAGGGGCGAATCAGAGTACCACTTTAAGGCGCCAAAAGCAATTATTATTATCCTTATTATTGTACATTTGCATATCTGTAAATTTTTTTAAAATAATAGGGGCGTAACAAAATTTCACCGAGGGGCGCAGAAGTTATTAAGGTCGGCACTGTCTGCACATTAAGGGCGCAGTCACATGAAGCTATAACAGTGGAACAGTGAAATAACTTCGACCAATAAGGATGCAGTCTCTAGCGGCAGATGTTATACCACCACGCGAGACTGCATTCCAATTGGCCAATTCTCTTCCAAGACTTGTTCCTATTCCATTATTTTGAAACATATCACTGCAAAAGTTACTTCATATTCCATCGGTAAAATCAATATCTTCTTTGTCTTAAAAAATCATACATTTTGCAGAATTTAATTTTCTCTGCACAATTTCATTAAAATTCTCAGCATTATTATTTTATTATTAATGTATTTTATTATTAATGTATTTTATTATTAATGTATTTTACTATTAATGTATTTTATTATTAATGTATTTTACTATTAATGTATTTTATTATTAATATATTTTATTATTAATGGTAATAATAAAAATAATAAAATAATAAAAGCAATAATATATATAAGACTTCCCTACGAAGAAGCAAAATAAAAAATTTTTGACCCCCCTCTTTTCTAAATCGTTACATAGCTTATGATCACAAAATGAATGTAATTAATTTAATTATTTGTGTGGCAATTTACCGGTGTACATGTGGTTTCGTCTTTGAATCTGAAGTCGAGTTTTGATCACAGTTAAGGGATAGAGGCAGCATCGGACAGAAAAAGACGAGAGCATGCTCAGTGGGAAAAATTTTGTTTTGTCCATCATGTCCCACTCGATGGTGCGAATATAAGGTGGTGTTTCCACTGAAGACATGTTTCAATCTTGGAATCAAACAATTGGTCGTTTTTTTATTTAACAAAGACCTATTGTACGCTGACTTGTGAAACTGTATTTGCTTGATATTGCACATTTCAATAGCTTCTTCTGGGCATTACTACCCCCTTCTTTTTTTTCAAATTTTAGATCATTTATATCTGAAACAGTAAGTTTTATTAACATTGAACGAAAATAAAGTACTAAAGAATATTAATATTATTCACAGTTTTATTAACATTGAAACAAAATCAACGTACTAGAGGATATTAATTAAAATATTATTGACAGTTTTATTAACATTGAAACCAAATCAACGTACTAGAGGATATTAATATTATTAACAGTTGTAGTTAATTCTTGATATTGCGAAAAAGTAATGAACAAAAAATTTAAATTAAGTTTATGGAACTTAAGTAATACATTTAAACATTTTAAAGGGATTAAATATAAGCGTATAAATTAATATAAGCTCGCATTACCTTGAATAAATAAACAAGTATAATAAACAAATAAATACAAATCACAAAAATATACGTAGAAAAATAATAAATACGTATCACAACAATCATATACGAAAAAAGTGCATGTTACATATAATTATCTGCAAACAAATACGTTCAATTTATTTGTTTATTTCTGATGTCACATGCACACATACATTAAAATAAATACAAACATAAATATAAAACATTCTAATGAAATAATAATCTCTTCATTGTTCGTAAATAAAATTCAAAGTCTCTTTTTGGTGAATATAAAAAAAACGAGTAATCATTTTGTGCTGATAAGAGTTTATCAAAAGTTGGCAAAAATGGAAATAAATCTGAAAATTGAATTTTCATGAGAAAATATAAGTTTTTTGTGTCAAGTCAAGGTTACCCGGTGTAAAAGAAGCCAAAGGTGGTTTAAAAGAAAGGGAACATGATTACATTGATTAGGGCCACATGAAATTAATAAAAGATAATTATGGTGTACATCTACTTACAATGACGTAACAAAATTATGTTAAAATGATGAAATCTTCTCCAGTCTGAGTTGACACTGTAGTCACTTAATCGTATATTATGAAAATGTAAAAAAATACATTACAGTTATAAAATATTGATTATTTAAAATTATAGACAATGACGTGGGATATATTACTCTTCTATAAATTAGAATATTCAACAAAAAGCAGCAATTTTCAAATAGAATATGTTAAAAAGAAAAACAGAAATTGGAACACTAGCAGAAGCCATGAATTTATTTTTCGGAGTAGTATCTTCAAAATGCGCATGAGTGGAAAAAGAGGTTTTCTTGTCTGAATGATTCATACTGAAAGAGTTCTTTGGCAGCAGCACTTTCCAGAGAATCTACTGTACCCACAGGAATGCTTGTTAACTATCAGAGGTACAAGGCAGAACTCCGAAATCTACTGTATTCGTTGTAGTTAAAATTATTTTTTCAAAATTCGAGTAAAAATATATTTTTCACATTTCCTTATTATTGGTCTTTTTTTTCGCATTTTGAAATTTCGAAAAAAACATTTTTTAAAAATATTTTTTGCATTATTATAAAAAGTTAAAATTTAAATTTTGCACTTTAAAACCAAATCGATTGACCTTTAAGCATAATTCTATCCTAAGTTATTCACTTTTTACAAAACAAAACATTTTTAATTCAAGGAATTTATAAAAAATTTTGTTTTAAATTTTAGTCTAAACTTAAAAGTTTCGTCGGCAACCTATATGTATGATATAAATATGTATTTTTTAAGATATATTCTATCGATATAATTTTATTATAATTCAGTCCAAAATTACTCTTTTTTGAATATTCAAAAATTTTAAAAATAACTATTTCTTGGATGATGGTTTTTTATAAACTAAATATTCATGCATATTTTATTAAAAATTAAATTGATCAAGGAGAGTGTAATGTTCCCTAGATGTCTTATAGATTACGTATTATGTTATACGCAATCAAATGGAAGAAGCAGAAAGCAAAAAAAATTTCAGGAACACTGTGAAATTTGCAAAAACGTGAAACATTATTTTCTCAAGAAAGTAGACAAATTCAGACCTGCATAATTTTTTAATGTGCACATTGATCCGAGCAAGTGTCAAAAACTTTATTATATTCAAATTGGGATGCTTTTTTCTAGGCAATCGAATAAAAAAAGAATAATTCAAAAAAAAAATTCAGGAACACTGTCAAATTTACAAAAACGTGAAACATGATTTTTTTTTAAAATATGCAAATTCAGACCTACAAAACTATGAAAAGTGCTAAATGTTCAGGCCAAGTGTCAAAAACGTAATTATATTCAAAATGGGTGCATTTTTCTGGGGAATCAAATAAAAAAAGAATAATTAAAAGAAAATTTCAGAAACACTGCAAAATTTACAAAAACGTGAAACATGATTGTTTTTCAAAATTCAGAAAATAATGATGCATACTTTTTAAAAATGCTAATTGATCCAGGCAAGTGCCAAAAACGTTATTATATTCAAATTGGGGTGTTTTCTTCTGGGCAATAGAATAAAAAAATAATAATAAAAAAAAAACATTCAAGAACACCTTGAAATTTACAAAAACGTGAATTTTTTAAAAGGGTTAATTTTTCTATACATTTTTATTTAAAATTGCTAATTGATCCAGAAAAGTATAGTGCTTGTAACCTACTTTAAAATTCGTGTTTTAATATGCCGAATTGCATACACAAACTTAAATATAAAAAAAATTTCAGGAACATTTCGAAATTTGCAAAAAAGTGAGTTTTTCAAAATACTCAAATTTTCAATCCATATATTGATATATATATAGCTAATTGATCCAAGAAAGTGTAGTGTTTGTAACCTACGTAAAAATTCGTGTTTTTTTGTGCCAAATCGAAAACAAAAAGAATAATTGAAAAAAAACTTCAGGAACACTTTAAAATTTGCAAAAAAGTGAATTTTTCAAAAAACCCAACTTTTCAGTCCATATCTTAATATACATTTTGTGAATTGATCCAAGAAAGTGTAGTGTTTGTAATCTACGTTAAAATTTGTGTTTTCTTGTGCCAAATCGAAAACAAAAAGAACAATTAAAAAAAAATTTCAGGAACACTTTGAAATTTGCAAAAAAGCGAATTTTTCAAATAATAGCAAATTTTCAATTCTTATCTTGATATACATATTGTTAATTGGTCCAGGAAAGTGTAGTGTTTGTAACCTACGTTAGAATTCGTGTTTTCTAATGCCGAATCAAATGCAAAAATTTTAATTGAAAAAAAATTTCAGGAACACCTAAGACTTTGCAAAAAAGTGAATTTTTAAAAAAACCCACATTTTCAGTCCATATTTTTATATACATTTTGTGAATTGATCCAAGAAAGTGTAGTGTTTGTAACCTACGTAAAAATTCGTGTTTTTTTGTG